>JAIPRM010005018.1:0-21462 GCA_025469315.1 Stegophylla sp. TES_Ste_2020 | reverse complement strand
AACAACATTTTATTTTGCATTTTTTGACAATATTTGATTTTAACATTATTTTTATCATTTTTTTTTTTTTTTTTTTTGTTTTTCCAAAAATTACTTTCTGAAATACGCGTAGGATTATCACGATAATAATTATTATCTATATGACGTGTACCTTGTTGTCTCTGGAGTCTTTGTACTGGACCCATCGGCCTAGGGATTTCCTCCAGTATTCGATGGTGAACGCCTCGGTGAACTCCTGTCCCTGGCCGTTACCCCACCGACCTTGCGTCTCGGTCCACGTGACCAAATGATCTTCGTCCAAATCGATCTCCAAGTATTCCCTGACTTCGCTGCTGATCTGAGCTTTCGGGCACCACGCCCCGCCGCTCTTCTCCTGGCGAATTCTGAAACGAACCAAATTACCACATTTCAGTGTATTTGTTGTTATTGACTTTTTATTGCCGACTCATTGACTTTTACAGATCACCGTGATTAGATTATCGATTTTATCGTCAGTAAAGTAAAAATTGTTCTAGGCCATGGGTTCCCAAACTTTTTTTTTTATTACCGAGTACCACTAGAAATTTTTGTGATTAATATTCTAAAATTAAATTAGGAGAGTAGAATTCTTTTTTTTTTTTTGGGGGATTCTAAGTGGAACGAAAAAGCTGGGCGTTTTTACAATCTTTTAAATTTATTTTCATTTAGAAATTGAAAATACTCGTCCAAAGAGTTTCGACCAAAATTTGAATCAGCATTTCGTCTAGATGGTGTACTTTAGAGGCGATATTTTTCAGTATTTTTTCTACACTTTTTTGTGAAAACTAGCCATAATTTCACAAAATGCCTTAAAAACTTTAATGAAAACTTATATAGATCGACAATAATATGAGAAATATTTTGGTGAAAGAAAATGTTATTGTAGTTTATTTTTCTCTTTTTCGGTTAATTGTGGGATATTGGCAGAGTGATCAATAAATATCTATTGTAATGACAGTAAACTATATAATAGTTTCCAGTTATTTCAAATTATTGTCTTTTACAAACCGAACCTCCGCCGAATCTTATTTTATTGTAGAAATTATTTTTAGTTTCTTTAAAATTTAACACACCCAACAAATATTATGTGAAATATACAAAATAAATTTCCGCAGTTTTGTATAATGTATCTTATCGGTTTTGCCGTAGATTCATTAGCGCAAATATATGGGGGGCTAGGGGGGATTAGCACCCCCGAAAGTATTTTTAGCCAAATTGTATGATATTTGAATAGGTATATCTAAATATATATAAATATTTATGGTGTAACAATGATTATTATTTTATAATATCGAGTGATATTGTATAATACTAATATAAATCAATTATTATTAATTGTAAAATAACTAATAATACACATCACAATATTTTCCTGTGTTTTATTCACCTATGTTGAAATAAAAATATTGTGTTTCAATGTTTTTTTGATATAATCCTTGATCCTTAAATACATTTACATTATATACTTCAGAAAATATTTTATACGACTATACTTATCGAAATGAATAAAAAAATATTAGCCCCCCCCCAAATTTTTCGTCCTATTTGCGCCTATGCGCAGTTTACATATCGATTTTTAGAAATAGGGTGAATTTTGCCGAACGATCTAGTCCGCTTTTTGATATTTGTACGCGAACCGGGATCGCCCTCGCCCCGGTGTAGAGGGAGGGGGTGAGTATTGTACTATGAAACAATAGTCAAGAAATTATTATTATTATTATTATTGTAAGTATCAACGCTTTTGGGTCGATTCGCACGAAATACTGACTAAACAGATACTAACTGCTGAACTCGGGGGGGGAGGGAGGGGGGGTCCAGTCGCATTCGTGGAGTATAAATAGTTATGCGCGCGCACCACTATCATTTATTAGTAATATACACACATCGCCGGGGCTCCTCGTTAATGGGCCAAATGAACATGGAATGCGAGAAACAATATAATAATAATAATGATAATAATAATAATGATAAACGGTATGCACTGTGGCCCACACAACACATTAACACATTAGCTCTGCCGATGTTTCCGTTGAGTATTATTATTATTATTATTATTATTATAAACGCGTTTTGTAGACAGACGTATAGACACGATTGGCGCGTATTTTATTACTATTATTATTATTATTATTATTATTATTATATTATACATTCCCGAGGGATCGCGGTTTATTGGTTGTTACGCGCAACGACCATCGGAACGCGCGGTCGTCGGGAATCGCGAGCAGAGGAATTCCATTGTCCGCGCGTGTTTAAACATACACGTAGTGATGCATAATATTATTATAAGTATATATATATATATTGTGCGCATACCTTTATATTATATTGTAAACGCGAAGCTACGACGACGGGCCGAACAATAATAATAATAAACGGAGCGGGATTCTCGGGACGATATAATAATAATAATAATATTATTATTATTATTATTATTATTATAATCTGTGCAACTATTTAACGAAACAGGGAACCACCTAACCGGACTTCAGACAGCTCTGTGTTCGGTGTCGAAATTCAGGCGCGCGCTGATTTAGAGGGGGGCTATGGGTGCTCGAGAACCCCCTGTCACATCAACCCCACTACACAAAATCATATAAAATTATTGATTGCCTGAAAAATATGATATTTTTTTTATTTTTTTTTAAATCTTGCGAATAAAATGTAGATAAATAAATGTATTATAAAAAAACTGGACATATTTCTCACCATGGGATTTGTTCGATCCTTGGGCGGAATTTGTAGGCATGTTAAAAAAAAAAAACGATAGATAACTTTAAACTTTAAAGGCATTTTTGTCAACGTTTGAGTAGTTTTTCCAAAATTTCGAACAAACTATTGAAAATTCTAATTCATAAATTTGTTGGTCGAAACTCATGGACAAGAATTTCTATATGAAAAAATAAAATAAACATCATTGTTAAAACACTAGCTTCTTCACCCCACTCGGAATGTAAAACGAAAAATAAACTGAGTAGATCATTAGTAAATTAAACAAATGAAGTGAATAATGTATTAAATGTTTTTTTTTTTAAATAGATATATAAATATATAATTATTATAAATAGAGATTTATATTAAAGTGTAATTAGTAGTTAGCTGCTATTAGTATTTAGGTAGTTCTATTGATCGAGCAGCCCCTATTTATGATTTCTGGATCCGCGCCTGTCAAAATTATATCAGTGCCCCCCTCCACCTTTTCCCAAAACACTATATTTTATAATAGGTACATTATTATTATTAAAGTATATCTATACTGTGTATTCGCGAGACATCATCATAATTAGGAGGGCTAGGGGTGGACTTATAGGAATTAGCATGTTTTTCAAAAAAAATCATTCAAAACATAACTAAACAATATAGAAATGCGTTTCGTAACACTAGGAGTTGTATACGGTTCTCTATAATTAGCATATTTCGGTTATATTTGAATTTCAAGTGCATATTTCACCTATTTTTTTTTTCAATATTTCATTTGAGTTTTTTTGGTATTGGAAAATTGTATATTTGATGAATATAAATGATGATATGATTCTGAATTAATAGAGGTCATATAATTGTATAGTTAAAATAGGATTTATTTTTTCCAAATGCTCATTAAATAAAATTTTCATAAATATTGTTCAAGGCGGGTGTCCAGACAACCAAAACACCCCCCTTGGTTATGCCACTGGTACATTTGTTATGTCTTTGGTCTCGGAGTAATTTTGTAAAAAAAAAAAAGAAAATGAAACGGACGCAATAAAAAAAATACTACAGAATTCACGTTTTATCAAACGTGAAAAATAATATAATATAGATGTGTACAAACGTAATACATATTACATAAATGAATATTTTGTTTTTTGTTTTTTTGCACCTCGGATCGGAGACTCGGGAAGTCATTACTGAAAATGGAAAAACGGAAAATATACCAATAACGATATAAATTTTCGTTTCGTACGCTACAGAAGAAAAAAAGAACTCATTCTCTTTCTTAATTTGTATTTTTTTCGATCAACACGGCGGAATTGTCGTTAAATGTATATGAGAGAGAGAGAGAGAGTAAATTAAAGCCAACGGACAAACGATCACAAAAGTTGTGCCACTATTTAATTGTCTCTCTAGAACTGTAACGGGGGAAAAAAAAGAAGAAAACTATCATTAAATGATTTTAAAAAACAATCGTAGTAATTAAAGATGATTTTTTTGCTCCCCCGTCCAACTTCCAACATTCACATCCTTTATTCCAATCACTGTAGTAGAAGTACTTATCTTTATTTATTCGCTTATACTTTTTTTTTCTCTCTCTCTTTGGATTACACAATTATTTCAAGTATTAATAAAAGTTTCTTTTGTTATATAAATTTTTTTTTTTTTTTTTTGTTTAACGCAAGTCACAGGCGTTCCGGCTACATTGCCGCCGCCGCGAAGCTGTACGGAAGTTGAGCAATTTGTTTAATTTCCATTTCGTTTTGATAGAAATGTCTTTGGGGGAGGGGGGTGAAAAAAAAGGAAATAACAATCGGTTTACATAATTCACGATAACCTAATTAATGACTTTAATTATTTGGTTGGATTTGTATTTTGTTTATCGGTCGACAGAAAAAACAAAATCTAAAAAAAAAAAAAAAAAAAAAAAATCCATCAATAATTAAACTGCGAAAATAATTAATAAAATAAAAAACAAATAAAAACTTTAATTGCTTTTTAGGACGCAACGGTATACTACTGCTCTTAATGGCACGCTGTCCAATTTATGATCTAATTTTATATTTTATTCCCGCGCCGGTGATTTATCGTCACGCGCAGTAGCGTTATAATAATAATAATACGTAGTAATAATAATATTATGACGAATAAAAAGAAATATTATCGCCGCACAATCGTAATTTTATTCATTTCCCCTCCCCATCCCTTTATACAATACACACCGTGTACACTGTAATAAAATCATTAGCCGCAGTTTTTACATCACGCTCACGCTTGTATATTTCATGTAATCAGTTCGAGAGGAATTTTTGAGTGGCGAGGGGGGAGAGAGCTGTCAAAATTACCCCTTTAGACAGTGGCGTAGCCAGGAATTTTTTTCGGGGAGGGCTGATCTTTTGAACACATTAGTGCGATTTTATAGGGGCTAACATGTTTATTCGATTGATTTAGTCCTCCGAAGGCTTAACAGTTAAGATGCTTAAACGTGTCAACCAACAGCAATTTTCAAAAAATATAGGAGGAAGGATCTAAGTGATTTTTTAAGGGTGGCTAAACCTCCTAAGTCTTCCTTGATTTCGCCTATGGTTCAAGATACTAATGAAGGATACAAGAACAATCGCCTTCCCCCTCCCCGTCGTTCTCAAAAGTTGATTTTCTTTCTGATAAAAATATATAACCCCCCCCCATTTTTGTGTCATTGTCTCGTCTTCATCAAACATTTTTTATCTTATCACTTATCACTTTTTTCAACAATTACCAGCTACACACCTACCATATCCCATATTTTATATTTTATTTATAACTAATTAGATAATAATAATTTAAGATTTCGTGAATTTTCGGGAAGGAGGCTTCAGCCCCCTCAGCCACCCCCCTGCCTTTAGATGATAGAACGCGGTATGCATCTGGAGGGTAAACTGGTTTATTAGGGATGAATTAATAATCGAGTTCGAATCGCGGGGGGAAAAAATGCTCAATACCAGCGAACTCCACAGGTCGTCTGCCACAGCCGTATAATAGAAAAAACGACAGTGTCACGTGTAGGTTTCGAAAATTTTGTACGTATTTCCGCAGCTACAGTAGTCGCAACGATATTGGAAAGCTGCGAAAACGAGGCCGAACGGTCGTAAGTCCGCTGTCAGGCGATCCGTGTAGTATTTACTACACTCCGATTCTTTAATTACACGTCGCGTTCACGTCGACTAATTACTTTTCGAGCGAGCGAAAGACCAAGAAAATAAGTACCTACTATATATATATATACATATACACGTAAGTTAATATGAAAGGCGGCACCGCAGATTTCCGCGAGTTTTTGCCGATTGGAAACGGATTCAATGACTGACGTGTCGTATTTAATCTACCGTATTTTTCGGTTTATATATATATATATATATATATGTGTGTGTGTGTGTGTGTGTGTGTGTGTGTGTGTGTGTGTGTGTGTGTATTTGTGTAAGTGTGTATGGTAAACTCTGTTGCCTTTTAATATCCAAAGACCGCGGAGAAATGGAAAAGTAACAATAATAATAATTGTGAATTGCAAAGACTTCCCATTACGATCCAATAAGCACACGTAATAATTGGTCTAGTTTTATCTGTATAAGCTCCTTCGGTTTTTTTTTTTTTTTTAAGTAAATGTAATTTTTTACTTTTCTTTAAGTATATGAGGTAATAAAAATAGTTACATTTATATTTTTTATTCGTTAATTTCAAGAAACAGCTTGTTCCCATAAAATACACATATGGGATCATTAAATCATTCGAATCATCAATTAATATACACATGCCACATATTATATTCAATTAAATAAAAACGATTGATTTTTTTCAAAGTTAAGTTAACGTCTAAGATTGGAATATTGCAATTATTTTTAACTTTTTGGAAATTCGGTAAAAATTGGTATTTTCGAGAAAATGTAGCACTTATAGAAAAATTCGAGACTCTATTAGTGTCTATGAGTATATGACGTTAAATGGAATTGAATAATAAAGATAACAAGAAATTGGAGGGGATTAACATATTTATTTGTTTGATGGCCTCTTCCCCCTTAGGGCATTAACCTTATGCAGTTTTTAAGAATCTGAAGGACTTATTACCCAGCCCCCCCCATATTTGGGCCTATGGTGTCCTTTTTATCATAAATGGAAAGTTTAAAAAATTATGATTCATTTTTATTTGGACTCGTATAAAATCATATTTAATAATTGTACAAAGGATTATCAAAATCTTTATAATCTTTTAATCTAATCTTTATAATCCACGGATTAATAGTAGTACCTGGGAATAGGAACCCACAAAGAATGGTTTCGGGAATATATGGTCCAATTTATACAAATACTTAGATTATGCAAAATAACGTTCGGTACAGTTTGTATGATATTAATATTGATGGTAAAAAAAATATAAACTCTAGATAGGTACAGGAATTTTTTTTTTTTTTTGCGATACTCAGTATGCCTATTAAACTTGTAGAGGCATTTTCGAATTCTCCTTGAAAAGAAGTTTCAAACATGCCACTGTGTTGAGCCATCAAATGGATCCGCTGGAGGGAGAATATTCTAGTGAATGATATAATCCTTAATCTTCGTTTCGCTCGCGAAAACGGTTTACATTAAGCCTTGTCAAATCCAAACACATATAGAGTGGACTTAACGTAAGAGTGGTTTTATATTTTTGATTTTTCCTCCACACCCAACTGGTCTCTCCCGGGGCGTTCTGTACTGTTGTGCAATATACCTGTTGAATTACCATCGATGATGATGATGATGATGATGGGGATGATCCACAGTGTTTTGCTTCTGTTTTTTGGGAGGGTTTTACTAAAATAAAAGATTAAGGATGGAATGGAATAAGGGTAGTCGCGACCATCAACAGCGTTTTTCCAGCACTACGGTTTATATTCAGAGACGACTGAGAGAAGAAGCTAAATACCAGTAGTACTCAAAGACCAAACGGTATAATAATAATAATAATAATAAGATGTACATTAAACATAATATTATTTCATTAGATTTTCTATTATTCTCAGTTTTTATTACTAAAACAATAGTAAGTACACGTAAGTACAAAAAAATTATTAAATATGCTCTAAAAATATGCAAAAACGCTAAAATAATCTCTTATAAAACATTAATTTTACTGTAAAAATTCAAAATATTTAAAAATTGTATTGTATAATATATTTTAATATGTATTTTATTAATTTTTCTTTTACGATTTATGATTTTTTTTTTTTTATTCTTTTTAAGCTTACATTTAAAGAAATAAAAATATCAAATAATATTCAACCTCTTCAATTATTCAGGGAAAAAACTTCCAATACCTGCGAGAAAACTCAAATTAAATATATTGAAAAATAAATGAAATATGCACTTATATTGAAAAAAAAAAATAGTTAAATAAGCAAATTAAAGACAACTGCAGTATACAACTCCTGGTGGTTATGAAACGCATTTCTACACCGCTTAACCATGTTTCGAATGATTTTTGAAAAACGCTTGCTAACTCCTACAAGTCCCTAGCCCTATAATAATGATTAATATTTAACAAAGATAATAATATATGGTATTGTCTATGATCGTTGGTGCGCGGCGTTTTGTGATCCGAGACCGTTATGCGTATGTTACGTAATATCATATTTTATTTATTTACGTTCATTTTCTTTCTTGTTTTTTTGTTTTTTTTTTTCCCCCCCGCTAAGCTCCGGCCCACCACCACACGGTTTCGACCCCCCCCATCCCCCCGCACGGGCAAAGATATTAATGGCGTTTTCCTAATTAAAACCAACATCCCGGTAGAGTCGTAGTATAATATAGTAAGTGCGGACCGACAAAGTTTTAATGAACATTAATATTGAGAGGGACCGCCGCGCATGTATAAAGTTTACTGTATATATATATACACCCTTCTAACGATCCTCGCCGCCACCGTTGTAAATACATACAAGGGACCGCCATGATGGTCGCGCGACTGCTGACAAAAATATAATATACAAACACACGGCGTTTTACGGCGGAGAAAGTTCAACACGAGAACGTTTCGCGTACGGTTGACGGTAACCAGTTACCATACCCCGGTTATGGTGAGAACGAGTCGTTTTAAACAACGGGTAAATTGGTCGGCGGCGGCGGCGGCGTTTACTAATTCAATACCCCGTCGAGACGTCGTGTCGTTACCGCTGTTCTTCCCGCTGGGTTCATTTATACGTCATCGCGAGTGTCGGAACCGCGGACGACGTGGAATCGACCACTTTAAATTTTATCCATTTTACGATCAAAATACGTATTAATACAGCCGAATAGTAGAAAAAAAAAAAAAAAAAAATTCTGTACTCTTCGCTCGTCGGGGTGTTCCTCGCACGTCGGCTGGGATTCTCTTGACGGGTGTATTGAATTCTAAAGAAACGATAAATCATTTCTTCAATAAGACGATTCTGAAAGAGGGAAGTTAATACTATAAAAAAAAAAAAAAAAAAATGAGAAATTTCCGAAATTTTCAAAATGCCGTACTTAACACAAAATTGATCAAATCTTTTTAAAATTTGTATGCAATATTCTCGTAGCTATTTTTAGTGGTTGGTGAAAATTTCAAGTCCTTAACTGCTTTGTTTTAGAAGTTATGTCAAAAAGTAATTTTCAATTTTACGGATATTTCGGTAATTGCGTATTTTGTCAATTTTCCGACAGTTTTTCCCCATTTTTGGAAAAAGTATAAAGAAATTGGAAATTGACCTCTTTAAAGTACCATCTGGGTGTGATTCCGGTTCTATAGAGATACTTTTCGAAACTCTCGGACAAGTATTTCTATACGAAAAAGTGTTCACAGAAAGGGAAAAAATAAAAAAAATAAACATCATTGTAAAATGAGAAAAAAAATGTTAGAATAATGTCCAAAAAAATTTTTTTTGACATTTCCAAAATTTTCTTGCGTCAAAATCTTTTTTATATTATTTTCTATCAATGTTTAAATTTTCATATAGTTCGGATCAAAAAATTATGGTTTTTGTCAAATTTTGGGTAGTCTTTTCCAAAAAAAAAAAAAAAAAAAATTTAAGAATTGATAAATTCAAAGAATGACCTCTTCAATACAATCTAGAAGCAAATTCGGTTCAAAAAGTTACTGATCGAAACTTTTGGCCAAGTATTTCCATACGAAAAGTTGCACGCAGAAAAAAATAATAAGAAAAATAAAATAAACATCATTGTAAAAACACTAGCTTCTTCAACTTCGTTCAGAATCTAAAATAGAATAATCATGGTAAATTTTCGTGTACAACTCAAATTCGGTTCCTGTCCTCATAAAAAGCATCTCAGATAAAGGATCGAGGGGTTGTGCATGCTCACCCCCAGTATCCCCTGTGCCACTGTTGGGCGACAAGACCTGCACGGATAATTGCGGCGATAAAACTTCGAGACCTTTCGGATTGCAAGTACACAGCGAAAATGTTATGATAACATAATAATATTATAATTACATGAGCAGAACATACCGATAACACGTAATCCGTAGTGTTTTCGAAATTTGAAAAAAAAAAAGGAGAAAAACATTTCGTATGATTCATTAATTTTTCCCCGAAAATGCCCATCAACTCACACATAACCCTTTCCCGAATAAATTTTCCATTTTCCCAGTCGCGTAATCCTCTGTGCACTAAAGTTTTACACGTGCACGTCATCGTTTATCATCATCATCATCATTTTTACAGCCATTTTCGAACTATTTCCAGGGGTTGATTATCTTCGTGCTCTCTCTCTCTCTCTCTCTCCTTTGACTGTAATAATTACACATCATTTCCAAACGCGCGAAGCTCTTTTTCTTTCACATTTTTTTTTTTTTTTTTTTTCATTGCAGTCTCTTTTTCCACACTTGTAACGCCATCATACACCAATCTATTTTCGTCTCCCGGACAGACAGGTTAACAACATTCGTCCGCCACGAATTTCGTCTGACCCCGCCGAAACCATCCACAAATGCGCTCTCACCGTTCCGTCGTTCTTTGTTCTAACCAGTGTATATAAAATATCTTGAATTTATACGAGCAATGACGCTATACATTTCTATTATAATTATTTAAATATAATATTATAATCAATGTTGTTGACGGACACGGTTTACAAGAATTCATTAGCTATTAGAAATTTCACTGCCATTTTTGATGCCAAACCGACGACGTCGTTCATTGACCCCGAAATGGAGTCTATATGACAAAATTTAATTACCTGCTGGATGGCGCTGAATTTTATTTGATAACATATTTTATATGATAACAGCTCCACGCTTTGACATTTGGCTGCGGCGGCATTCGACTTTTAGTTAAAAAATGAAGTAAAATATAGACAAGAAATTTTATTTTATTTTTTACCAAATTTATCAAATCACAGGTGTGCGTTTTGTTTGACAAAACAATGAAATAGGTACTTATTAATTTTTTAAAACCATTCTTCAAACGTAAGTAGTAAGTTGTAGCAACTATGGTTTAATTATCTAAGTAGGCCAATATTGTTCCATAGATAAATACTCATATACTTATATATAAGGTGTTTCGCATTCAGTAGCACCTAAGAATAATTTAAACTTGAAACTAACGAATATTTAATAATAAAAATCGACTTTGAGTGAAGTTAGGTATATAATTTAACTATAATGCTTATAAAATAATTATTTCTCGCGCATTGGAGAGCAAAAGAACAAAGATAAAACAAAGATAAAAATAAATATCACAAGAGGTTAGGTCTCTTTCTACAGGTTGAAAGTAATAATGTAGTAAATGATTGTCATCATAATAAATGAATAAAAAAGAAATGAACATCATTCAAATCGTTGTAAAAGTATATTAGCTTCTTGCTACTCCAAATCCAAAAAGAATCTAAAATTCATTTTTACTATTATTGGCAGTAAACTGTCAATGTTGTTACTATTTCAAATATTATGTACATACATTAATTTTGTCCACACTCGTAATGTAAGTAGTACTCGTTCGGATCGTACGCGGGCGACGGATCGACAATCGATTTCTCGCGTTGCTGCTTTTTTTTATGTATTTATATTTTTTTTTTTTTTTTTTTTTTGTTTTTGGCAACGAATCCCGGATCGTTTATCACCGCAGTGTACTATGGGTATTACTATTGTTATTATTATAAGGAAACAGTGAATATTCGCGTCTCGGCTGCGTCGTTCACGTGAAATTAGGTGTTAAACGACGCGTGTGCGACTTTGATGCTGGGGGGTTTTTTTCCCCTTTGGTCGTGCAACACCGTTCTCGACGCGTTTTATTAATGCATTTCCGCGTAGAGGTACATTATAAGTTCTGCAGAACAACGCGTCCGGTTCACGGGGTTAGGAGCGACGGTGATGGTGGTGTAACAGTGGTTTATGAGAGATTTCATAGTTCAGACGAGCGCGCGCATACGGCCAATAATATTATAATATCAATGATTGATTTAAAATGTAATTTTTAAATAATCAACGCTAATTAACTGTGCAGAAAAAAGGGAATATTCATCGTGAAAAATCGCGGTGTCCTCCTTTACCGCACCTGTCGAATGTATTGACGGAAAAATTTTATGCACTGCATTGCAAGGACATTATAATAAAATAAAAAAATATATAGATTTTTTTTTATATACAATTGATAATTTTATTAACATTACGGACAGCACGAAGAACAGCAAATAGTTGCGCCGTCTTACGGGTATACTTAAGAACCCTATGTATCGATACTCTACGACACCTTGCACTATAATAATATTGTAGTTATAAAACAAAACTCTGTTTTCCGATGACTGGTTATTTCCAACAGGAAAAAAAGAAGACGGGCTCGAAAACACGGGCGGGACCATTTATCTCCACTGTCCATTCTCCTCCAAAAGACAGAAAAAAAAAATTAAATCCTTTTTCCTCCACAAACGAAAATACCATTTTTCCTCCGCTTTCCATAATCCTCCAAATTAATTTTCTTCTACGGCTATATTATATTATTTAAATGGACGAAAATTTTGAAAAAACTGTGTACGATATAATTCCATGGGACGTAGCGAGGGTGGAACAAGCCCCTTGTACTTGCCCTTCCCACGCACCTGAAATTGAATTATATATCTTTATATATTATATATCAAAAATGTTAATTCCGTTGAAATATTAAACAAGATATAAGAACATGAAGTCTAAAATTAGTTTAGTGGAGACTAAACTAGCCTTTAAGCAGTAAAAATCAGTTTAAAAAATGGTTATGTGCTATGGAACATTTTATACTCGGGCGTGCCACGTTATCAATAGTGAATTTTTCCATTTAGACGCTTCTATCGTTTTGTGTTTTATTAAATTTTATACGAACCGACAGCTACAAATGTCGATATTAGAGAGAGAATATACCAGTCACTTTTTCAAAACGCATACTTACTATTATATAATATAGTAGCATAACAATATTTTTATGTATGAGAAATTTTTAATGTGAGAAAATTTTATAGAGTATTTTTTGGAGAAAAAGGAAAGTGGAGGACTATAGAATCTGATTTTTGGAGGAAAAGATAAGGAAAAGGAAAAGGACGAGCGAAAACGGCGGCGCCTCGAACCCACCGGTAGGCGTCGTCATCGCAAGACGAGGATGTAAAAATGTATTTACTTTTTTTTTTGTTAATTTTATTATTTATTATCACAATACTCGGCGGCGTACGTTTTAATATTACACTAGATGTGATATATTATGACGGGGCGTGGGGGGGGGTGGTAGGAGGCATATTTTACTCCGGCATCTAGGCACAAAAACTTTTACTTTAAGCTATAAACTTTTTAAACGGTCTTTCGAGACACGTGTGTAGCACACGAGCGGCGGAATCGAACCCTGCGCAAGCATGCACGCGCACACACACATTACACACGTTTTTACATTAAGTAAAGCCTCATCGGAGTTTTTACTCTGGATTTATGCACACGGAAACTGCGCCTTCGGGACGCGGCACAAACGGATATAACTGTTTTTCTCTCTCTCTCTCTCTCTCTTTCTCTCTTCGGGTAAAAAAAAAATAAATAAAATAAAAAAAAAATACGGAAAATATAACCGTCGGTACTCTCGGATTTGTATTCCATACTCGTACCGCGTCGCACCCTCCCCTCATTTTTTCATGCATTACACATTATATGCGAGCATACACGGATATACCCTGCACGAGTGCCCGTGATTCGACCGCCGGTGTGGCGATCCACCTGAGCAGAAAAAAAAAAAAGAAGTGCATGTAAATTCGCGAGGGGGGCTACATTTTTACCCCGAGAGGACGGCGAAAAAGGCGCGGCGCAATTTATGACACCTTTTAAGTTGTCGCGAAAAGACGACGACTTCAACCCCGGGAGACACGTCATATTTTTGTTTATATGAATTTTTGATTTCACTTAACGCGCGGATCGCGGCGACATAATTTCCATATATTTTGTATTTGTAACGCGTTAAGGTGGTATACATAGATGCTAGAATACGTGTTCCGCTGAAGTTATAACTGAAATTATGTGTTACGCTCCACACACGCTAACCTGTTACGACGTATGGTGAATTGAAGCGATCAAATGGAATACGATGAGAGTGAGACCGTTTTGAGAGAAATAAAATTATTTTCCTTGTTTGGTTGGTACCACTTTAAATTTTCATATTATCATTTTAGATAAGATATACGAAAACAATAACATTAATTTTTAAGTATGAGAACAGTTCCTCTTATCAGTGATCCGATTGAGCAAGGGATACAAAATATTTCGATACGGTAATTCGATTCTTTTCAACAGGTCACCACTCTAAGCGTATTCCATTTCAATGCTTCATTTACGTATACAGTTTTCATTGCACACATAGTTCACATAATATTCTCTCTCTCTCTCTCTCTCTCTCTCTCTCTGTCTACTATCCTAAGATTTCCTGATATCATCTCTGTCTGCACATCTCTCAACGCAACGTGTAAAGTGAAGTGAACTCGAGAAAGAGTGAAAATAAATTCTCACGCTAAAAAGTGACAAACGCATCGAAATGGATATATGTATATAATATTATGGTAAATGTAATATCAACGTTTTCGCTCTACACGCGGAGTTATTGAATTTTATTTCACTTCACGTAACGCTCTTTGCAGGGTTATTTATTTCTCCTATAATGGATTCGTACTACCTACCCGCCGCAGGTAGCGCGTGGTGTTCGACGCCGCCGTATCGCGCGTTTCCATATTATTACGTATTTACCCTCCTCGTGTACGACTCTCCTCACGATTTTTAGTGGTGTTTTCCATATATTGAGTTATATTTTACACACACACACATACACACAATCAAATACACATAATATATATGTAATATCGGCTTACAATATAATATTGTGTTGCCCTCCGAGACGTGTGCACAAGTACTGTTTACTATGCGTTTACTAATGGTTTTGAAGAATCTGGATCATGAAAATATCGTTTCAATAAACGCCGAACGCATTTAGGTTTCGTGACGAAAATTATAAATATAAAATAATAATAATAATAATAATATCATTTATTTATGTCGCGCAAAATATTGTTTTCGATCAATATTATTTATAAGTAGATACGTCGTCGAATAGGTATTCTAACACAGTGGTTCTTAACCTTTTTTTTTTTTTTTTAATGACGGAACACTTAATATTTTCGTGGAACATAATGATTTTTCATGGCTTGACACATCTGATAATCGAACAAAATGACCAGATTAGAATGAACATTTGAGGAGGGGGGGCTAATTCTTTTAATTTAGACCCTTTCCCTCGAATGGGGTTAACTTTGTGTGAATTTTTTGGAAAATCTGGAGGAATTCGAACGGATTTTTGTGGTTACGACAACCCAAGCTCCTCCCCTGATTTTCGCCTATGCGTCTTATACTGATGTGTTTTAGAAATAGATAAAAATCAAAATAATATTAAATGTAGTTGCACTATAAATATCGTTTATTTTATGATTATTTTTCCACTGACTTTTATTTTTTGGCGGAACACTTACTATGTGTTCCACGGAACATCGGTTAAGAGCCACTGTTCTAAAGAGTTGTAGTGTCTTTGGTTCAACCAGATCAATGAGATTTCTTAAAATATCTTATAACGCGATGCGATTTTTTTTTTTTTTGAATACAAATTTTAAAGTTTTATGCGCATAAACATATTATATATATATATATACAAACAGATGTTTTTCTCTCTATCTTAATTGATGATAATTAATATGTAAGAACTAAAATGTAAATTACCAAATTAAATTGTATTCGCACAACTCTCAATCTCCAACACGTGTACGCTTAAAAGAGAAAAATAAAATGGTTTAAAATACTACCAAATAAGTTTTATTTTATATTTAAATTAATTAAATTCAAAGTTACAATACTAAGACCGTTTTAAACATATATTATATGCCAGCAGCAAACAACGTTATTTATTTTAATTTAATTTACGTTTAAACGTGATTAATGCTTAGAGTATTATTTAACGTGTACCTGAATAATTGCATTTCAGTCGTGAACATTGGGTTCCGATATCAAAAGTAAAACTCGATAGTACATTGCGTGTATTTTGTGATTGGACACCATTCATAATAATATTCGTAGTATTATGTGTATAGCTTTGATAAATGGCTTACGGAGCTTTTGATCGAGAACAAATTCTATAGGTAAGTAAACCAAAGATATATGTTTGAAAGGTTACTACGTGAATAGTAATAATTTAATTAATGTACATAGTGTGTTAATAAACTAAAGTTTTTTTTTTTTTTTTTATAGCAACGAAATTCGAAAAAACTTCCACATTTCATACTAATTTTAAATATCGGTTTTTCCACGTGAGCTCGTCTTAGCTAAATCATTTTAATAATAACTCTACGTTGAAATCGTATAATAATTAGTTAACGACCAATTATAATAAAAAAAAAATAATAATACTCAATTTATACATGAAGTAGAAATAACGGTTAAAATTGTCGGAGTAAGTATATATTCTGAACATATTACGTATAAACATTTTGTATTAAACATATTAACACTTAACTTATGGTTTATGATTGTTAGTGATTTACAAAAACAAAATTAACAGTCTGTGTCTAAAAATTATTAATTTGTATGATAGATTAACTCAACATTCGATTTTTATATTGATTTCAACATTTTCATTGCAAAAAAAAATATTGTAATGAAATAGTAAATTTTTAATCGGTACTAAAGGACGTGTATCAGAGAGTGTATCAGAGAAAACGAATGAACTAAATAAGCAGTAAATATGATATAGTAAAATATTTTCATGGGCACAGAGAGAGAGAGAGAGAGAGAGAGAGAGATTGCAAAAAGGAAATTTAGACATTTCATCGTAAGAAACATCTGTAAATTTAGATTTGTTGCTTATTATTAGGGCTGTGAAATTGTAGGAAAGTGCATTTTTTATTTTTTTTTTGGTGATTGTTATAACAATGAATCCATGTATAAGACTTTTATTTTGCATTTTTTGACGCTTTTAATTGTTGAGGTCATTTTTTTGCATTTTAAAGTCATATTTTCTTTTTTTACTTCATTTTCTGGTATTTTTAATTAAATTCCGTCAATTAATATCTTTCGAAAACCTTTTTTTTTTTTTTTTTTTTTTTAAATAGGCTGTATATAATTAAAATTTTAAAAAATAAAAAAAAAAATAAAAAAATTTTTGAGGTGAATAGCATTATACAAAATTCGAATTCAATCAACAATTTTTATTTATTTTTTATGAAATAAACATACTTTTATGCATGTAAAAGTTAATCTACTAATGTAGTAATGTATATAATATCCTATAATATCAATATAAATGTAAAAATTAAATTAAAAACCATTATAAGTGCATTTTATATTGGATTTTTTGCATATTTAATTGCATATTTCATTGCTTTTTCTTGACATTTTTCGTGCATTTTCTAAGGTAATTTAGTGCATTAAAATTCACAGCCCTATTTATTATCAAATCGTATTTCTGTGATTCGTGGTCGTTTATAGATCCGTAAATTTCTTCGTCGGCAGACTCGCGACGGAGGCGTAGAAACAGAGAAGTGAAAACAAAAAAAAAACTCGAGTAACCGAATTTTCAATCTCTACTGTAAATATTATTTTCCAATCCGCGACAACATCCACCACTTCACTAGTAGTGTCGGAACACAAATAGATACATAGAAACTCCTCTTTATCGAATTCGATTCGAGCAAAAAGTTCTATGTGCTTTTTTTTTTTTTTTTTCATATCCCACGCGTGTCTTGTAACTACTTTGTGTTTTCCTTATACTTTACCCCCAGTGAGAATGTCAAAATCCGAATGCACGATATTTTTTGGAATATTTACATTTCGACGGGGCACGTGTAATTTTGACTTTTTGTCACGCGACGAAACGTGTTTGGAGAACAAACAACACACACACTCACACAAAACGTACCCCTAATTAATAATAATTTACACCGACAAACGCGTGTGGAAAATAACAATGCAACGCTTAATGCTCGAGATCGACGCGTTCGTCTAAAAGCGTGGTGCACCCCCCCACTCCCAAATTATTTCGCGTGTGATATGATAATACTGTACAATATACACTTGTAGAAAGGTATCGAGCATAATATATATATGTGTACTCGAAAGTTGAATTATTGTTCTGAAAATAATCCAAATCTCGTGTTGCGAGTGGAAAAATAAGAAAAATTGGCAATTATAGTAGTGATACTCGTGTCTGGAGTGGATTTCTGGAGTGTTATAGAATAATTTATTGCATTATAAACACATATATTTAGATATACATAATATATTTTACTATTCACTTTTTGTGTACACTATTATTTATGATATATTATACGTAAATAATTCAAAAATCGCCCGGTGCATACTCCACCTGATATCCGTGAAAAGGCGAACGAAATAAAAAATTATATATTTTCCTCGTTGCGTTATCTCGAAATTTAATCTTTTTTTCATATGAAATTAATTTTAACAACGTACCACACTTAACTCAATAGGTTTTTTCTTGTTATTGTTGTTGTGAGAAAATAACAATATAATATGCACTTTCATACGATTTCGGGGAACTATATATATATTATATACATCAAAATATCGTCTGGCAACAGCATAACATTTTTCTTCGGTTCGGCTCGTTAAACCAATACAGATTTTATCGTTATTTTACACGAGTATTGTGTTATCAACGAATACCGCCGTGTAACTAACCGACAGGAATGCTCGAGTCGCGTCTTATTAGGATATACTAACATTATAATAATAATAATAATATGCAGGTAAGAGAGACTGCTGATACTTCCGACTTCCGACTTCCGAGTACGCGGCGGCGCAAGTGGGTCGCTCCGCTCTTCCGAGTAACGAGAATACCTTTGTACACCTACTGTTCGCGAACATATTATTATTATGTAATAACTTTCGAGCCGTATAAAATGACGTGGGTCTACGGTCTACGGAGGTCAGTCTCGAGGCAAAAGTACTTTTCAATTTCCTGTCCACTATACATAAATGTATCAAGTCGTGTGCTGACAAATAATTATGTAAATCTTACTTTCTACTCGCTACTAATAGACAAACACAAATATAATTTTACGATTGTAGTTAATAATTGTGTGTGACGGATATCTACACAAGCTTTACATGTGTAGATTCCAAAATGTCGACTTGGATTTTGGAAATCGACTTCGGACAAATCCACAAGTGGACTTGGAGACAGATGGTTCTAAATTTAGAATTTTACTTTTTTAAATTTTTATCTCTGAAGCTTAAAGCTGTTTCTGGTGAGTCTTGTTAATAATTATTATAGAACTATCATTGTGTTTCCGGTTGTCTATCGAATAATATTGAAAAATAGGTATTGTGTTTTGAAAAAATGTCATTGTAGCAAAATATCTTATCGTTCTATGTGAGTAGTTAAAACGGTTTTTGTAAAATTAGATTAAAACGATACGATTGATACAATATCACAACCTTTATACATTATTTTATGGTCTTTTTAGTAACAGATTATTAACCCGAAAAGAGGAGAATACTCATGGTGCACAGTAAGTCAAGATTTTAACACTTTCATTTATAACCTATTTTTTTTTTTTTTATATAGCATATCTTATTGTTGTCGAGCAAATGTTTTCTACGGAATTGATATATTATTCGAATAACAAAAAAGTAAAATAAAGTAAAGTAAAGCAAAGACAAGAAAGCTGGACATACTTCGTACCACGGATATTCTTCACTCTTCACGTCAAATACTCTTGGTGGGTTTGCGGAATTTTAAAGAAACTATAAATCATTTCTTCAACGAGACGATTCTGAACGAAAAAAGTTGATAATATATTATAATGGTCGTCATTTTCAACACACTTAGAGTATCTGACCCGAAGAGCGAAGAATATCCGTGGTGCGAATTATGTCCGCACCACGGATATATTATTGTCTACCTATGCTTAAATTTTTATAAAGTTTGGATGAAAAAATGTTGGTTTTCGAGTATTCTTTGTCAAATTTTAGGGTAATTTTTCAAAAAAAAAATTGAGGAATTGAGAAATTCAAAAAATAACCTCTCTAAAGCACCAAAATGAGGTAAATCCAGTATGAAAAAATTACTGATCGTGACTTTTGGACAAGTAGATCCATATGAAAAAGCGTGTACAGAAAAAAATTTAAAAAATAAATAAACATCATTGTAAAAACACACTAGCTTCTTCATTTCGTTCAAAATCTAAAAAGCTGGTCACTGTAATTATTATAACGACTCGAAAACAAATCACAAAGGCTCCAAATTTCCTTGCCCCCCCTCCCCCATCCCATCGACATACGGTGTCTGCGTGCCTTCAGTTACACGCCACTCTGATGTCACGTCATAAACGGTGTTTTTTTTTTTATTACTTCGACTACAATAACAAAACCACAACCACAACCGCAACGACAGACACTCAAATAAATGTATATACGCGTGCATATTATGCAATATAATATACGGAACGTTGTTATTCGCTATTTTGGCTTCAGTTTTGCGGGTACGACTAAGCCCAGTCGTTAGTGCGCGGCGGTATGCTAATCGCGTTCACCGGGTGGGAATTAATTACTTATTGTGCGTACAAGTAAATCGTTCGTCAGCCTATCGGTGCTCAAGGGGGGGGAGGGGAGGGGAAGGCGTGCGCGATACGACCGGAGTGGGATATCAGGGGGGAGGGGCGGAAGTGACGCGGAGAGGGGCCTTTGTGCGGGGACGTAATTCAGTAAGTCCGAAGCGCGGACAGAGATGACCGAAGGGTGGGGGGGAGGGAGGGAAAGGGTTCAAAGCTCGGGTAATGCGTTGATTAATTGGATTGATTTCGACAGTTTATCCTATGCAACCAAATGCAGGGTACCGGCCCGCCGCCGCGGGGTTTTAATTAAACCACGTCGTCGTGCCCGTTTGTCTCGGTTACTATTACCATAGCTACGGCGACGACGGCGTGTGGATATCATTTCATTTTATTATTTTTAATTATTATTCATTTTTCTTAAGCATTTAGAATAATATCCGACACTTAATTATTGCAGATCATTGTAATATATTATACGTTTAGGTGTTTTTTTTTTGGATTCTTATGATTTTACAATGATGTTTATTTATTTTAGATTCTGAACAAAGTGAAGAAGCTAGTGTTTTTACAATGATGTTTATTATTTTTTTTTTTTATTTTTTTTTCTTTTTTTTTTTATTTTAACACTTTTTAGTATATAAATACTTTTCCAAAAGT
>JAIPRM010005017.1:0-21476 GCA_025469315.1 Stegophylla sp. TES_Ste_2020 | reverse complement strand
TTTCCTTTGTTCAAAATCGTTTTACTGAAGAAATGATTTATCGTTTCTTTAAAATTTAATACGCCCGTCAAGAGAATACCACCCGTCGTGCGAAGTACACCCATCGTGCGAAGTATGTCCGGCTTTTTTACTTATTAACTATATATTTGACTTTTGCCAATAATTCTGACAAAAGATTATCCGCAAAATTATATGCAGTATAAATATGGAAACATTTAATAATTTACCAAATATCTTATTTTATCATCTCAAAAGTCTCATAAAATGTATCCTGTCATTAATAAAATACACTTTTAAGTATTTAAAATTAAAGTTATGAAACACGTCAATATTTGCTAATCAATTACTGTTCGTATAACATTTTGCTGAATTTGTGTAACTATTAGTCGATTGAGTCATTTTTATTTTTCGATTTCAACAAATATATTTTTAAATCCACAATATTATGTAATTAAACACTTGATAAATATTACATTTTTTCGCACTATACTCATTGTCATTGGAATATTATTATTAAGGCTCGGAAGTTGTTGCATTTGCAATTTGCATGTTTTTTGTGAGCAATTAGATTTATTTCTAGGTAAGCTAGAAATTCATTTCATGACACTATACGTATATTAAATATTAAAAGTTTATAGTGCATATTTTTGCATATTTGGTGATTTTGTAGTTTTAAGATCATATTTTTTAATTTTATTACAACTTTTTAAAGCATATTTGATGATGAAATTTGAAATTTGGTGATAAAAGAACAAAATTAATTCATTTTTAGAGTTTTCATTAGATATTAAATGTATTATTGTACTTACTTTGTATTTCAAATCCATTTTTATAGACATTAGAAACACAAAAAAAAATATATATATAAGAAATAATGTACTTAGTTTTTCAAAGTATAAAAATTTGCTAATGGTTAATAATTTACAATCTTTTAACTTTGAAAATAATTTAAAAAATATTTAGTGGTTCAATGCAACAATTTTTAAGGTAATAACAAAATTTTGTTACTTAAATAAATTAAATTAAAATACATTTAATTAGGTACTTAACGGTTTTTTTTTTATTTTTATTTAGGTTTTTCAAATATATGTATAATTTAATGGAAAAATTTTAAAAGAAAATTAATTCATGAAACGTTTTTTAAGCAATTATTTTATTTTATATATTTATTTCTGGAAAAGTAAGTTGATTTTACATACTCTTTATCATATTCTTTTGAGATTATCTACAAAGCTTCATTAAATCCACATATACTTAAGGGTATTTATAATGGGCTTCGATTAATACTTGTAATTATGAAAATTTTGTTTTATAAAAAAAAAAAAAAAGTGCATATTTTTAGAGCATAATTATTGCACTTTTTTAAGCGCATAAGTGAATGCATATCTAGTACTTTTTAAGAGCATTAAGTTCCGAGCCCTAAATTCGTAATATACACGAACCGTGATGTAGGGAAGATAACTTACCTTACATCGTGACCAGAACAAACATATTATTATTCGTATTTTATCAGAAAGATACTTCTCTCGAATGTCGATAAAACATACAAATCGAACCAATGCACATGATGCGGGCTAATAATGTCATAGTGCGTTCATTAGTGTGAATGGATTCCCACCGAGTAGGTCTGAACTGCGGGCCTCCTAGTCACGGTATTATATAATTTAACGACATCGAATGGACCTAATTGATGGTGTGAAACACATGAAATTTAAATATTACTCGTTTTAGAACCCTATGATTATAAAGTAAGATTATACTACTTATGCGTTGAGCGTGTAAACTTGTAATTATTTTAAATCTCAATACCTTGTAGTGCCTGCTTACACACACCGCAGGTTAGGACGAGCACACGCATGTATAATATATAACGCACACACGAACACCCAATTTGAAGAGTACCGATCGCCATTGACAAAAACAACTCATTCGTAGCATTTATTGTTCATTAATAATTAATTGTTACACTGTACAAAAATCATATCATTCATAATACCTATTATTTTAAAATACCAAATCAACCTATCATTGTACAAATATCTGACGATGACAGCTAGTCGACAATACTTAAAAATAAAATTGTATTCAAAAATAATAATAAATCATTACCAACACGAATTGTATTAAATTTAAATTTTAAACTTTTTGGTGTCAGTGAAGAACCTATTTTTTTTCTAAACAGAAACATATATTAATTAGTAATTATAATACTTTTTTATTTTTATTAGTATTGAATCTTCTTGTCGTTATTAGTTTTTTGTTTATTTCGGTTAAAACGCGTAAGCTTTATTTTTGTAGAAAAAATAAATTGAAATTATTGAGGTGTATTGCAACTGCTACAAGTGGTAATACACTATTTTTTGTTCACCTCAAATCGAATACAACAATTCGTCTACTGAAACATGCAGCAGATAATAATATTATTATCAGTGTGTTAATTTGTAATGTTATTGAATATTGGCAGATTGTATATTTTGGAATGTAATTTATTGAATATTTGGAAATTATTTTTCATTATAAAAATATGTCCACTCAATATAGAATGTTTACATAATATATTAGAATATTTTTTTTTTTATTAAAATACTTCCACACGATTGGTAGTTTATAATGCACTTAACGAAAAAATATCTCTATTATGTTTCACTGCGAGCCGTGTAAGGTTATGCTGTAAGAGCGAATAAGATTAAATAGATTAATATTAATGTGTATTGATTAATTTTAATCAGAATCACGATTGCGCACGATTAAACGCGGAACAAGAAAATCGCCTCGATGCTTCAATGCGTTACGAAATATTTATTTGTCGGTTATTTATACATAATATAATGGCAGTATAACAAAAATAATATGTTGTGTCTGATGCAAAATTTATTACTATGTCGAGCAGCAAAGTATATTATTTTATGTTAATTGGATTTGAATTTCAATTAAATTTCCATTAATATATTATTAATCTTATTATATTTTTCAATTTTGTGTAACATTCAATCAGATACAATCTATGTGTATACTTATTATAATATAACGATAAAATATGTATTTAATTATTGTGCACAATTTGTTACCTCGTGTTTGCGTGTAAATAATGTTATAAATCGTGTTTATTGTGCTTTCAATTGAAATATAAAAACTATAAATTAAATATGATTAATGTGCATTAATTAATTTAGGTATTTTCGACTATTATTTGAATGCAGTGAAACGTTAAGCAAATATAATGTTACTATAGGCATTTCGTATTAAAATTATCTTGGTATCTCTTTGTGTAACATTTTTAATTTCAATCATCCTAGAAAACGAGTTCCATAAATAATATCATAATATTTTATTGTGTTTATTCGAAAAATATAAGATTCTGAGCGAAGCAAAGAAATTAGTGATTTTACAATGAAATTTTTTCTTGTATGAACACTTTTTGTACATAAATACTTGTTTAAATGTATTTACCAGCGACTTTTTGAATCAAAATTTGTCTTTAGACGGTATTTTTAAGACGTCATTTTTCGAAATGCTCAACAGTTTTGTCATTGTTTAGGAAAACCTACCCAAAATTTGACAAAAACGCCATGAGAATTTAAATATTGGTGAAATACTATTTGATATAACACACTTTTTTTTTTTTTTTATTTTTAGTTTATTTTTGACATATTATACTGGCCGAGTACATCTTTTTTTTTTTTTGTAATTATTATAAACTTTATAATTTTTGAGTGAAATTGTCTTGAATAAACTGAAGCTCTGCTCGAAATCGTTTAATTGAAGAAATGATATCTTAATATTTTCATTGAAATTTACAATCGTACCAAAGCCCCCACCCGTCGTGACACGAGGAGTGAAGGATGTGCGGATTTTTTAATTTCGATTCAAGTGTAAAAAACTTTATGCTTCTTTATAGTTAATATAAAAATATTTTTAGGAGGTTGGGGGGGAACAAAAACATAAAAAAAAAAACAAATTAAATCATATTTATGTGGATGAGCGTCGGAGGAGGAGGTTTAAATTGTGACATGTCATAGATCATTTTCGTGCGAAGCTTATAATTAGCGCGATTTTTTTTGTTTCACTTTAATGCCTAAATAGTTACGGTTAGGTCTTCTGTGCGGCGGCTAACTACTACGATTTTAGTTTGTTTGAATTGAAAATGATAAATAACCGACATTAACGTGTTAATAATAATAATAATAATAATAACATACTGTGCGTAGCTACTGCCGACGACCGGGTGGTGTTATTATTAATTCTTTAACGCGTTTATAAAGTCTCTTCGCGCTCCGCGGCGGTTGATGACTCGCCCCATCATTCCTTGGTGTCCGGGTCAATTTTTTCCGTCCGTCTCTCTCTCTCTCTCTCTCATCATCTCTCTGTGTTTATCCGTCTCTCTTTCTCTCTAATCTCTACGCAATATTAATTATTATACGGTGTTCAACCACCATTGCATTTTTAACCGAGCCGCCCGATTTAATTTCTGACCATCGGTAATCGGTTTTATTAAATAATAATTAATATACTCACGAATATACTTGTATATTATTACGCATAATAATATGCACCTCACATGTGGTGCCACGGTCTATCATTAGCGGACGTTAATAATTATATTTTTTTAAATAATAATAATAATAAAGAATCGGCATGGAAGAAAAACATTACGGAAGCTTCGCGGGATGCCACCGAAACGGTTAGTAATAGCTTTATCACACACGAGGTGACCCCCGGGAATGCAATTAAAACAACGGCACGTAACGCGCGCAACAGGTAGGGACAAATAATAATAATAATAATAATATATATGAAAACGCATTTTTCTATTCCAATCAACACGAGAAGCCGTTTACGTGACCCAAACGGGTTATTATTATTAATATTTTTTTTTTTTTTTTATAATGATTTACAACTGAAGTTTTCGACCGATTCACAATCCGTGTGTATAGAGAAATATTATTATACGTACACGAATTAATCGTTTCTAATATGTATATAGTATATACACCGGATATACGTATTATGTCTCGCGAGATAGATTTATTTTGATGTTATAAATCTGGAATTATATGATAAACGTGACTGGTGAGAGAGAATTTAAACTGTGCTCTGGGTATTATAATAATAATAATTGTGTACGATGACAATCAATTTTAATTTTGGACAGTTATTACACGGGATTTAAAAACGGATTTTTGTAATATTTTTGGAAATTATGTTAATATCGAAAATCATCACTACATCATCTGTTGGTTTAACTCGAATATATTATTGAATTGAATTTACCTTTCACGTGTGAAAAGTTTAAAGAACGTAGATTTCAACGATCATACGGCGGACTGTAGTTTGTAATCAGCGTTGGGAAAAAAATCGTTTTTTATTTGTTAAAACTTTTTTTTAATTTTAATTTTTACTTATTGCAAAATCTGTTTCAAATATGATAAAAAAACGGTTTTTAAAAATAGTTAAACGCTTCTTATTTTTAGTTTTGAAAATTTTCTCTAGTTTAACTATTTTCTATGAAATATACTTGTCAATTGTCATACTTGATAAATAACGACTCATTGCAAATTATATTATAATTTTCTTTTTGTAATTATTATGTCTTATGTATCCTCAATTCCATTTTGAAAATAATAATTAATATAAAAAGGCTGATGCACTTTGCATCAAGAATATATTTTGCTTCTCTGATGGGATAATCTTGGTGGGTGTGTTCAGTTTTAATAAAACGATAAATTATTTCTCGAATAAAACGATTCTGAGTAGAATTCGAGTTAATTTTACAGAACAGTAACTGTCAATTTTATATTGTTTTATTATATGTTTTGTTTTCATCATACAATTATAGCCACAAAGAGCGGCTGAGAAAATTATATAACACATTAAAGGTAATGATTAGAATTTAAACTTATAATACTAATTGCTGACAGTTAAAAAATAAGTTCTATAAATTGCATGAGATAAAGAAAATTTATTTGCATATTTTAGTGTCATGTCTTACATTTTTAAATGTTCAAAACAGTTATGTTAAAATATTTAAATAAAATATTTTAATATTTAATTATATAAATATTTATGTAAATTTCCGTGCTCAATATAATGCATAAAGAGAATGTAAACAAAATTAATTACTTATTTATTACTCGTATTTGAAATGTGTCGCACAGATTTTTGTGTTAGCAAAACGTGTGAATTAATTAGTAAATAGATATTCATTCAATATCAGTTAATAATAATAATTATTGCTATTGTAAAGCTAATTGGTTCTGTTTCATTATGTTAGAACATAATTTCGACGATAATAATAATTGTTATTATTGTTATTACTTATTATTATGCATCAGATATACATGTTGCTTTTAACTTAAATTATCTTGAAATATCGTCAGAGCAGCAATTGTTAATTTCAAGCTTGTGTGTGTGTGTATTAAAAGATTGCTCATATATTTCAATTTAGTATCTACATTAATAGTCGTATGTCATGTTTTTTGCAAATCTACTGTTTTTGAATTATGAAATATTCGAAAAGTCAACACAGAAACCTATGGATTGAAAATTGAAAATATGCTTGCTTACTAGAGGTGGTTCAAAATACATATTTTTATCAACGTTATCTAAAAGTTGTGCAATTCACATCATCTTATTATTAAAAAAAAAAAAAAAATTGTTAATATTTTAATAGACTAGGTTATAGATAAATGTATATGTCCTAGGCACTTGTAGATGATGTGAATTACTTGACAAAGACAAAGAATTAAGCTCTTTTCTGGTTTGAACCTCTTAAATTTAATCCATTAAAGAGTTATAACAACAATTTTGACAGAAACAATGACATTAATATTCGTAAAACGATTTGCGAGGCTTACTGCGAAATGCTCGTAGGTTTTGTTAAAATCGTTTTTAAATTATTGATTTTCAAACTATTTATGACTTTATCAAAATATGTTGTTGGGAATTTTACAATATTTCAGCATATTATTTTATTTATTAAAATAAAATGTGTTTTTAATACGCGTGTATACAATTATAACAATTTTCTTCATTCGGGTGTTATCCGAGCAAAGCCACGAAATTTATTGGAAGTTATTTATAATTTGTGTATTTTTAAGACATTTTTAATTAAAAAAAAAATCCAGACATGCTTTACACCATGAATTATTTTTCTCTTCTCGGGTGGGACTTGGTTTGTGCTCATTCTGTTTCGGTTTTAGAGAAATGATAAAACAGACACATATCTAAAAAAAGAAAATTCTACCTAAATCTAGTGTTGAAAATACATTTTGCTATTTAAAAAAATATTAAACTTAAATCATGCACGCGTACAATAAAAAGGTTAAAATTTCTGAAGTCTTCACAAAATACGTATTTAAGTATTCCCCCCGAAAACCACATTTCAATTAAAGGTCACTGAACAGTGTTACTTTTCGTGTTACTTTTAAAAAGAAACAAACTATTTATATTTATAATTTTTTTTTTGTAGTTTATTTTAGTTATAAAATGCATTATGTTCCTTATTTAGGGGGAATTGTATTATATTTATTAAACAAAATATATTTTTTGACACATTATTTTGTTTGTGTAGCTGTATTTTTAAAATAAAATTGTATCTGCTTAATAACAATGAAAGTGATCGATAATAAATAAAGTGATTAATATTTCATATAAGTATTGCTTTTTTTTGAATTATGTAGAAAATTAAATTCATTTTGTGCTTTTAATTGCCCGTTATTCGGGGTAATAATAATGATCTACCTATATATTATGACGAATAAATTATTCTCCTCTATAATTACAACAACAATGTATAATTTATGATTTGCCATGCTGAATATTTTCGAGTATATTTAAATATACCATTCTAGTAACAGGGGTAAAGCGACGACACGTGGTTTAATTAATGCCGCAGGATTTATAATATAAAACTGTGTGATTATAGCAAGGGAAATAATAGTTTTAAACAATGTCTTGTCGTTACAAATTAGGAACGAGTTTGTAGTCAGATTTGTTTTTATGCGTTTCCATAGCGTATATGATTTTATAAATTATTGTGCTCAGAGATTTATTTAATAATTAAGTGTATATTCGTGGTGTTTACATGTTTGTAGGCGTTAAATTTAGGACAAGATCGATTAATGGGGCAGCATTAAATTTGCACATGTTCTCATCATAAATTCAAGTACGAAACGAATTATTACAAAATATCACGTGCAGCGTTAATACGTATTTCCCGTAGGTATACTGAAGTTTAGTAGTAGTAAGGTTTGCTTTTGCCTTTATTCCGCATTAGTAATTTAACGTATTTTTTTTTTTTTTCTTACCTCGGGCAAGACTATGAAACGAATGAAAATAATGATAATGTTATGTAGTTTAGTGGCACGATTTTGATGTGTGTACCTTCTCCTAATGGTTCAATCACTATCGTCGCGTCAAGTCACTTTTCAATAGAATACTACTAATATTATAGTATGGGTGTAGTGAATGTTTTCATTTATTTCTTTTTTTTTTTTTTAGTAAATGATCTACATAATGTTTTACCTTTATAAATATAATCAATGCATGAATCACTTGTGTTAATGTTCTTTTCAATCTTTATGTTCTAACGAATAGAAATTAATCTGATGTAAATGTTTCAAACACATTTACATTTTTATAAATAGTTTTTTTTTTTTTTTTTTTTTTTTTAAACAACAACAATTTAATACTTTTATGATTATAATTAATTTATGGTACACTCTTAAACCACCAAATGTTGAACTCGTTCTTTTTGAAGAATACATTTTATTTGTTTTAAGTAGGCGGAAACTATACGTATTTATATGACGCTTACCAAATTGTGTCACGTGTAATATATTATTACTTTACATAAATTAAATTCGGAAGTAATTAAATAGAACTGAAGCGTATTATTTTACTTTTATAATAATTTATAAATAATAAGTATTTTTTGTGCAAAAAAAAAACCTAACGATGTTATTGCATGGATGAAGTACTCATCAATAATTTCTCGTTTGAATATTTAATTTCCTAATAATTATTATGACTAAATACATTTCAAGGTTTTTCCGTGTCAAATAATTTATTTTGTGGTGGTAAAAAAATCGGTATTGTACAATAGACAAGAATAATCGCATCGAAATTGTTAAAAAAAAAGAAATGATTAATACTATTTTAATAATATATTTATCAATAATATTGTCTCTATAGAGCCCCTTAAAAGTTACTGTTAAAATATTCAAGTTTATTATTTTGTTATTTTGTTGTATAATATTATCGTAATATTGAACTATTAAGTCAAAAACATATTTTTCCTTTGTCATTAACATAAAGCTAGTGTTAAGTCTAGTTCAGTGTTATAATCTCATCTAATGTATTAATAAATGTCTACAAAACAAGCTTCCTTCCAAATTAAATTAATGTACATAAATATTATAATAGAAAATGTATACAAATTAGTCAGTCTTTAATGTTTTGATAAAATGTAAGGTTAGAATTTGGGGAAACAGTGAAGTCTACACCTACGCAATGGCATCCTGTAGTCCTAGCCAACACTGAACCTCCTCATATTAGAAGACACAATGCTGTACTGTGAGGGTTACTGAAATAATTGCGTGTAATACCGAATACGAATCTACCAGTCCATGAAAATACGGAGTCGAGAAGCCAAGACTGAAATCGTTACATCCGATCTTAGAAAAGATGAAATCAAAAAAGGCCCAAATACCATCAAAAAATAACTAAATAACTGTCTATATTATTGTACATGATTTGAGTGCTATCATTTTACTTGTTATATTCTACTTGTATGAATAATTATAAATCAATTAATTTTTATAATAATAATAATAATAATAAAAAGTTTTACTGAAATTTTAACATTTTTAATTACATTTTCTTTGACATTCTTTTGCTCACACCCGTAACTGTTTGATTTTTACACAATATAATATGACACACTTGGCCACACACGACCACTGCAATAACAGCCATGAGCACTAATGACTGCAGCGAGCTCCTGTGCGAATCGTTTCAAGTGTTTTTCGTATTGTACTAGTAACGACTGTCAATGAAATCACGGTGAAATAATGATAATAATTACTCATTGTGATTTCTCAACGGGCTATTATTATAGTCAGAGGTATGTCACAATGCAAATTACCATCGGTTCAATCGGTTTGTACGATCAACTGGACTAGTTTATCAATCGTACGCGCAGAGAATCGATTTTTTGTTTTTCGCTGTTGGAGACTTCGTCACACGGCCACAATTATAATACCTATGGTCGTCGCTACACCTGCACCTGTAGCCGTACCATCTGATTTTCACCATGGCAACCGCACAGATAATATCGGTTGAAACAATGTTTTTGGTTTGGAATTTGTTTTACATAACACCTTTGTTTTTTTTTAAATGCAGATAAGGTAATTGCGCGAATAAAAAAACGGTTATTGGCTGGAAAACAGCTAGAACGGATAGATAATAATGTATTTGTTTTGGTACGAGCCACGCAATGGGGAATACTTGCAGTCAACAAAGTTTGCTGAGATGGCGACGAGAAATCGGTGCGGATGACGGTAGTGGAAAAGAATGAATAAACTCGACCGAAACGATTGTAGACTACAACGTGACGACGAGTAGCATACTGTAGTTGCAGGCGAAAACTATAGTGACGTCTAATGGTCGGACCGCGGATTGTCACGCCTGTGAAGTTAGCCCCCCACCTTAACCAAATCCCTCAGGATAAATTGTAAGTTGAAGACTTTTATTTGTAAGTAATTGTAAGTTCAATCCCGAAATTTGTAAGTTGATAATAATCCCGTAGGAAGCTTTTAAAATTTGAGCGACAGCCCCCCCCATCTCAACCAAATCGCTCCGGAAAAATTGTAAGTTGGAGACTTTTATTTGTAAGTAATTGTAAGTCATTTACGAAATTTGCAAGAGAACCCTTTCAAAGTTATCCAACGAATTAGCTTCTGGCCATCCAAACCTAATTTTTGGGATAATCCATAAGGGTTTAACTTAAAAATTCCGAGAGTGAACTTACAATTACTTACAAATTATGGTCTTCAACTTACAATTTGTCCGAATCTATTCTGGCGATAAATGGGGGCTGAGTCCGATATTTCAAAACGCAGTGGAGGGGTGGGGGTCAACTTACAAATTCCGGGAATTAACTTACAATCACTTAAATTACTTACAAATAAAAGTCTTCAACTTACAATTTATTCTGAGGGTATTGGTTAAGGTGGGGGGGCTAACTTCACAGGCGTCGGATTGTCGCGTTTGACCTAATCTCGTTTGCGCGGTCTAACGAAAATAATTATTGTTTTCGTGACATCCACTGTGTTCGTTATTGTTTCTCGTCACCTCTGCGGGGCACGTCGAGTACCCCTGCCCCCCCCCCTTGGTCTCGGAAATATTTTATTATTTTCGTACATACGCGATGACTAATAACGTATAGTCGTCCGTCGTATTGCCCGTCGCGGCCGAGGTAAATCGCGGCGACCCTCGAGAGAAAAATATTATTAACAACAACAACAACAACAATAATAATAATAATAATTATGATGAAAAAATAAAATTAGCGTCGGCGTTAGAATAAATCGTCGTGAAATGGCGCGAGCGAACAGGTGTGCGCCGCTTACGTGAGTCACGGCAGCGCGCAAACGGCGGTTGACCTTGAGGTGAAGAAACACGGAGAGAGAACGAATCCGCGGGCAAAGTAATGTTGACGAAAAAAAAAAAAAAATATAATAATAATAATAATAAATAGAAAAAATGAATAGAAAAAAGCAGCGCACGCGTACGACGACGACGGTCGCTCTTCTCGGGTCTCTTGAACGAGGCGCAGCGGCCTGCACGCGGTGGGGACAACCGATGAATGAACCGGGGACAAGCGGTCCGACTGGTTCCGGGCACGTCGCCGGGACAACAGGAAATAGTGTGTAAAGTGGAGAGAAAAAAAAACAAAAAAGCGAATAAAATCGCAGAGGCGGAGTAGTTTATTAATATTATTATTATTATTATTACTATACCGTCGTCGTCGTGTAGATATGGAGGCCTGGCCTTGCGAAATCTTCTATAAACAGTGCGCATAAACACTGTGTCACGAAAAAAATTTAAAAAAAAATATGTATAAAATTCACCTATTACCTGTGTTTTAGGTTAGCCTCCGATCGTTCTACCCCGGATTAGAACGTTGAAACGAATGCCTTCTCGCTGAACCCGCGATACCAATCCAAAACTAATTAATCTTACACCGCATCCCACCCCCCACCCCCGTTCTCTCCACCTCCCACGTTTATGATTAACGCCACCATAGTTCACAACTCGGCCGTGGAAACAATAAATGTGTCTTAGGATAATTAATTGCTTTTGATTGGATTCAGATTGGGTTCACAAATATAATTAATAAAAAATCGAATTATATATAATAGATAAAAGCTCTGTTGTTAACTGATTTATAGGCGTAAACTTTCGGATTATATTTAAATTTTTGTTTGAATTAGTTTAGTAGACTCATTAATTATATAAGCTTTAAATTTTAAAACACAGCAAAATTCATTATTATCACGAATAATTAAATTCACATAGATTTTTTTTACTAAATTTTTAGGCATAGAACTGGCAATAATCGTCCTGCATAATAGACTAAAGCTCCGCTTAGAATTGTTTCATTAGAAAAATAAAATATCATTTAAGATTTACGACCGCAACGTTTGAAATGAATGCAATTTTATTATTTCTTAGAGGTTCATATTCTTACGCAACATATAAAGTTCCAATAATAAAATGAACTTTTAAATAATTGTATTCTTGAAACACAGATCAGAAAACCATTTGTTTAAATAGCATCAATGAATTCTATGGATTTATGCGAGCGAATATAGTACGTTAGGTCGATTGTGTAGATCCGTATCTTTTTTATGACTGTGTATCACGTGTACACACGTATACTACTTTATGACTCTCTAAATTTAATCGATATGCGAATGTCCAACACAGTTGAGTACACAGAGTTGATTTTTTTTTCAGACGTTTTTGTTTGTATTTTTATAACAAAACATTATATCTGTACGCATATTATATTATGTTTATGCCCGACTTGTCCTATGCATGCGTATTCGTCCTTTTATTCGCCAAGAAAAAGAAAGAAAAATGTGTACTTATAAAATACTGTACGTCAGAGGTTCTCAAAGTGTGGGGCGCGACCCTCTAGGGGGCCTCGAAAACTTTATAAGGGGGGGGGGCGCAAAAAACATTTTAAAAATCAGCATTGTATATTGGTAGGACAGAAAAAGATATGTGAAATCTGCATAATAATGATCACGTCCTGTAGAGTGTATAAAAGAGTCTCTCCTCGTTTCACCAAACTTTGTGATTTAAAAGTGACTGATTGATGAAAATATTTTATAATAAATATACATATTTTATTTTAAAATAAATTGTTTATTGCAGGAGTATAAATATTGGCCTATATTTGTTGTTTGTTTTTGACTTTTTGGTACTCTAAACGTAAAAAAAGGGGGGACCCACGTCTGGATTTGATCAAAGCGGGGGGTGGGACTGGCCTAAAAAGTTTGAGAAGCTCTGCTGTACGTCATAATAATATAAACTCTCATTTACTTACGAGTCTAACACTATATTATTATTGTTACGATTTTGCGCTTCAACGAATTCGAAATATAGTGTGTTGGTGTGTGAATAATTTTGAAATAAATCGAATTCTAAAAACAAGAAGGTTAGGTTAGGTTAGGTAAAAACCCGAAGGAAAAACAGTAGTGCAGGTATTTATTGAAATATCTTTTAAGTAGTTAAACACAAACTCTGGATGATTTTATATAGAAACAATAATAGGGACAATATGGTAGAGAACAAAATCTAAATAATATTATAAACGAACATTATGGCCATCACCCGGACCGATATCTCAACAGCATCGAACACGTTGACGGATATGCGTATTTTATTTTTAATTACAGTTCATATTATGAACTTTTTCAAAACGAACCACCAACCTGTTGGTTTACTGAGACGACACGAAATTGTATAATATTTTTTCGTACGAAACAGTTTGTTTATCATAATTAGGGCTCGGATTCCAATGCAAAATGCATATTTATTTCGGTGATCTTAGGCAATGCTTTCCAAGTACATAATTTGTTTCATGTAACAGAGAACTCAAAAGTAAAACTTTTATTTTGCATTATTTTGCATTTTTCGACGTTTTTTTTATTTTTAAAGCATATTTTAGCATTTTTCAGTCATTTTATTCATTTAAAGGCATATTTCAACAATATACTTACAATTTTTATAACGTATAGTATCTGTACATAATACGAATCAATGATTTAAATTTAACTAATTCAAAATTTTATACATGTTTTTTGGGTTTTTTCTTAAAAGTATCTAGACATCTTTCTATAATTGCGATAACGTCTATATTTTATCTATACTTATGGATGACTAGACTTGGCAGATGGCAAATAAGAAAACAAATTAAAATGTAAAAACACAAAGGACCTTTTTAAAAGTATTTTCATGGTAAAATGCATTTTTTAAGGGTATTTTTACGGTTAATTGCATTTTTTAAAGACATTTTTGGCTGTTTTTTAGAGCATTTTTCGATGATTTTTAGTGCATTTAAATCCGAGCCCTAATCATAACGTATACGACGACGTGATGTATCGTGTAACCACCGCAATAATAATAATATAACCGACCCGGAGATTATAATAATAATAATTGTTGAAACGTTCGTTTCTCTATAATATACTTTATTGACGTCTTTCGGATAATTATTATTGAAACCAATAAAAAAAAATCGCGTATGTACGCGTGGATAAAATATTACCGAACACGGATCAAAACCTGATTCCGATGTAGAACTCGCGTCACTGTAGGAAATTTGCATACAACTATATATATATAATATTATAGTGTATACATAAAAATATAGATTATAAATGCCCAATTTAACATTAGAATTTCACGTTAAATGAAATGTATAAGTGTTTACGCGATTAAATCGTGTTTTTTTTTTTTTTTTTAATGTGAAGCCAACAGCACCAGCTGTACCTGTACAGATTCGTCTCTCTCTTCGTACAACGAACGTCGGGAAACGAGTATTAAAATATTTCTCTATCGAATAAAAACATCTGGGTAATTATTTTGAAATACACATTTTTTTCCCCTCGTATCTTTTTTGATCTTGATTCACATCGATATAACAACAACAACAATAATAATAATAATAATAATTATCATTACGGGCTAAAAACAACCCATTCGTCTCTGTTGTTTTGATAAAATGGCACACGACTCGGCCACGTGGTTAGGTATACCTCTGACTTTTTGCATAAAATACATCCATACTGTATAATATTTAGTGACGGTGTATTTTTTCCATCGGATATCTTTCGATCATCTCCCGCAAATCGATCGTGTGCCCTCCAGATAGATACCGTGTGCTGTAACCCGATCCGACTTACGCTGTTCTACGTGTATAATACATATGTATGTGTGTGTGTGTCCGAGTTAAATTAATTATTATTCAGATCGTACCCGTATGTGCGTCGGCTATCGATACACTACGCAGATAACGTAAAAAGTAAAAATATAAAAAAAAAAAAAAAAGAAATAATTATTTTCATCGTCGAGACGGAAAACCGTAATAATTGTTAATATTGTTTTCTCCGCTCGATCGCAGTCGGTCCGTCGCCAGAGGCGTCGCAATGAAATCCCGGTTGTTTTAGCATTTCATTAAAAAAAATATGTATTAATAATAATAACAATAAAAATAATGTGTATTCGAACATTATCGACGATTTTATACTAATATCAAAACTTAACTGGGTCTATTTATAGACACGTGAGTGACGAGAAGGGCCGTCGTCGTGGAAAGAGGAATTCGGACCTGGAAGAAATAGTATTAGAAGTCACCCTCACTGCCTATCACAGGGGTTTCCAACCTTTATATCCCTGAGTACCGCTAGACATTTGTATAATCAATACGCGTACTACCTTAATTCTAAAACTTAATTAGGAGAGTGGAATTTTTTTTAAATATATATTATAGATTCCGAGTGTAGCGAAAATTCTAATGTTTTTATAATCATGTCGATTTATTTTTATTTATTTATTTTTGTAATCACTATTTTCATATAAACACTCGTCCAAAAGTTTCAAGATGGTACTTTAGAAAAAATATTTTTCAATAGCTTTTCTAAAATTTTGTAAAAAATTGCCAAAATGCCATTAAAACTTTTTTTTTATATACATAAACTTTATGAAAATTAAAATGTAGATTGATTATGGTGAAAATAAATGTTCAGTATGTGGAAAAAAAATGTTTTTAATTTTTGTTTTTTCTTAGATTTTTTTCACTTCAACATTGTTTTCTTATTTTTTAATAGAAGAATATATAACTGGCAGAGTAAAAATAAAGTTATTTTTTGTGATGATAGTAGACTTCATTATTTTCAAGTAAAATTGTCTTGATTTAATTGAAGCCCTGCTCAGTCTCATTTTACTGTAGAAATCATTTACTGTTTCTTTAAAATTTAACATACCCACCACGTTCCTCTAGAAAAGCTAAAAATTGTGCGAATTATGTCCAACGTTTTTAATAACGTATTCCAAAATACTATGAATTTCGGCATAATTAAATGTTCCTACTTACTTCTTAGTTTTTTTTTTTTTATTGTATAGATTTATTGATATTTTTATTATTCTGATATTCATAAAAATAATAAAATGTCTTCGCGTACCACCTACGAGCTTTTCACGTACCACGGGTTGGGAACCCCTGGCCTATCATACGAATGGTCAAGTAGCTTTAATTTACAAAAAAAAATGTAAGACATAGTCGTACTATGAACTTTTTTTAAGACAAGTGTGAACTGACACTGATGATTCGATTATAATAATATTATTAGATCTGTATCAGAGTGTTCTCTCTTTCTCTCTCTCTCTCTCGAACTAACTGATCTCGGTTAACAGTATGAAATATATATATATATATATATATATATATATATATGCTACACATCTGTATCCCTTCGGTATCGAAAATCAACGTGAATGATTTTTATGCCCAAGGCTCATAAACATAATGTACTCGGTGTGGACGTTTTATGAACGTATATCGTCTTCGGTATTTCTCCGTTTTTCATTGACAAAACGGTGGGGAGGGGACAAACCGAAAAGACCCCTATCGGCACTAAACCTATATTACACTGTGCACGTCATAAAACTGATTTTTTATACTATAATACAGAGGTTTTTAACGGCGATTCTCTCGCCACATATCAGATAGAATAATAATATAAACACGTATAGTAACCGAGTTTCGAAAATCTGTGAACCGTTCGACGGGTTATTAACTATACGAAAAATTAACCGTTAAACCGGTGATTCGATCGTAGTTGCGTATTTTTATATTATTTTAATGTTGTTCGCGGCATGTTTGAATCGCCAAGAGTGATGTTGTTCTGATGTGTGCGAGTTTACCGCGATGACGACGGCGGATAACTGCGTATTCGTCACATTACGTCGCAGAGTCGTCGTTACACACTTCTTACACTAAAAGAGCCTGCGACTGTTTACTGATATATTGAAAAAAACGAACGGCGAAAAATTTTGTCGACTGAGTTTTTTTTACAGACACGGGACTGACATACTAATAGTAAGTATGGTCACGCGGCGTTCATTCAACCGGTTTCACGGTGAAAATAACTACATAATTAAATTTCGCTTTTAGTTCATTCATAATATTACTAGTATAATATTATACGCTCAGTGGTGAATTTAACGTCAGTAGACTGGAGTCTAGTGTAGTAAATTTTGTAACGGTGCCGAATCACTTTGTCATACACATTTTCTGATAAACATCAGTATCAGAAAATATAACGATTCATAAAATTTGTATTCAAAAAAATAAATTGTCCAACGAGTAATTCTCTTTCTGCCGTTACTTGGCCATTCTACAGAATCGGTTAAAAGGAGTGTTCGTTTTTTGAACGTAGCAAATTTAAGTCGCAAAATTGGAAATTAAATTTAGTGGGGCTTTCCTAGGAGATGCGGAAAAAACTTGATTAGGGATGCTAAAAAACTAAAAATACGTGACTGCAGGGTACGTAACTTGTAACTTTGATTTATACAGCTGTTTTGCTGTCATAAATGCAAATCATCACAGACTAATGCGACAGATGGTTGCCTACGAGCTTGTTCCGCAGAGCTCTGCTATATAGGTACACGATGCGAGATTTGCACCAGTACGGCAGGGGCGTATATAAGGGAGAGAGCTTGGGGGCGCTAAGCCCCTCCAAAGAGTAGCCCCCTCTGAACAACAATCCTAAATACACCTCTGCAGTACGGTAATAATATTATCATTATAATACTACCGGGGAGTACCTCACGTGGTGCAGTGCAGACACTATAAGAGTCACCAATATCTTTAAAAACATTGATTTTTAGTCATGGTAGTATCCTGGGCTGAATTGTGGCATAAGCCTACGAAGCCCGGGTGTAAGGAAGCATATTTTGTTCTGAATTGATAGAAAAAAATAATAATAATTGGTTCACAATATATATTTTATTTTACATGTTCTTCTTCGAGTAACATTTAAGTACAACTTACTGTATATGAGCACAATTTATTCGGAGTTTCGAGTATTGGAAGTCGGGACTAAAATGATTGATAATTATAATATGACAGTATATAAATTGAAGAGTTTAATTTGCGTGACTTCAATTCCTATGCATTAGGTAATGTGCATTTCCTCGATTTTATTTTATTCTCGATATCAATATTCATTAATACATTTAATCGTGTACGATGTAGGTCAGGAGCGGATTTAGAGGGGGGCTATGGGTGCTCGGGCACCTCCTGTCACATTAACCACACTACACAAAATCATATAAAATTATTAACCAACTAAAAAATATGATATTTTTTAACGCAATCGCTTGCCACACTTGGGTGAAATTGAAATGCAATAATGTGTAGGTAGATAAATTTATTATATAAAAGCTGTATATATTTCTCACCATGGGTTTTGTTCGATTATTAAATGGGATTTGTAGGTGTATTAAATTTTAAAGAAACGACAAATCATTTTAAACTTTAAAGGCGTTTTTGTCAACATTTGAGTAGTTTTTCCAAAATTTTGAATAAACTATTGATGATTTGGAAAAATTCTGATTCATAAAGTTGTCGGTCGAAACTTATGGACAAGAATTTCTATATGAAAAAATAAAATAAACATAATTTTAAAAACACTAGCTCCTTAACCCCACTTGGAATGTAAAACGTAAAATAAACTGAGTAAATCATTAATCATTATAGTAAATTAAACGAAAGAAGCGGATAATTTATTTAATGTTTTTTTTTTTTCTAATAGATATATAAATATATAATTTATTTTACATAGAGATTTATATTATTAAGGCGTAATTAGTAGTTAGCTGCTATTAGTATTCAGTTCTATTGATTGAGCAGCCCCTCTATTTATAATTTCTTGATCCGCACCTGATGTAGGTATCAAAAGTCAACGACTTAATAGTTACACCGATATTATACAATCGAATGCAATTTTTTTTTTTTTTTTTGAAAATCAACCGTCAGCAATTGCCGTCCAATAAAACAATTTTCCATATTATACGTATATAATCAAGTAAATTTTCAAGTTATCAATAGTAATTTTAACCTATATAGTATTTTATATACATGAGTCCGATGACAACACTCGAGTTGAAAATGTCGTCTTGTCTTCCGATAATGATGCCCACTAAATACCGTGTGCGGCGGAACTAATCGTTGTAGTTGGCCAGGGCCCGCGGCCGCGTCATATCCTGGCCAGCTGCGCGCGGCGGTGATGATGTGGTCGGTGTCCACATCGGGCCGCGGCGGATCCGGTCGCCGTAAATAATGCGTAATAATAATAATAATAATAATGTAAAATGTCGTAGCGTTGCGTGCGAACGAAACCGTGAAATGGGTTAACCCGTAGGAGTAATGTGTGGTGTACACACATTGTTATTATTATTATTATTATTATTATTATAATATAGTGGACGAGTACTCGTAATATGTATGTAATACACAATAATAAAATATTATAATATTGTAGCGAAATAGACGCGAACGAGCAGATTGTTGTGTGTGTATATTATAATAGTGGTCGTCTGCAGCCGGGGACGTGTGGGCCGCGCGAGGTCTCGTGCTCAGGCACGTCGTCATCGCCTCGGGACACCGCCGCCGCCGCCGCCTCGCCGGACACTCCCAGGCCGCCGATTTCGCTCAACGGCCCCCCCCCACCCCACCACACCCGGCGGTTTCCTTCCTTCCGGCCACGGTGCCCCTCCCACCCCCCCTCCGCCATGTGTGTGTGTGTGTGTGTGTGTGTGCGTGTAACCCGGAGGTCAGGGCGCCGCGCAGACACCACTTACTACTCGAGGACTCGGCGGGATCTCGCGCGTACGTTCACGATGACGACGACCGCCGCGGCCTACACGAGTATACAAAACCATTAAAGCCCGAGTGAAAGCCGCGCGCGTATGTAATATGATTTTTATTATTATATATATATATATTTTTTTTTTTTTTTTTGGGGGGCAACGGGCGCGGATTTTCGTCCTCGCGCGCACGCGCATTACGTGCGCGCGGCGTGTGTTTCGTATTTATTACGACGACGACGACGACGACGATGTGGTTTTTATGAATGAACCGCCGCCTGGGCTGGCGCCATTGATGTATTTATTATGCAGCGTTCCGCCGCCGCGTGTGTGTGTCAACTCGGCGGCGGGCCATATGGTCGCAGCGCACCACGAAAACTGGTTGTGCGCGTTCATTATAAAACATAATAATAATAATATTATATTATATTAGATATTTTATTATTTAGATTTTTTTTTTTTTTTTTTTTTTGTTCGTTACACGCGGACGATCGATTTAAGACCGCTGCCGCCGCCGCCGCCGCATTATATATTAATTTATAGGGCTCGGAACTTAATGCGCTTAAAAGAGTACAATGGTGCTCGAAAAATATGCACTTTTAGATTCTGAACGAAGTGAATAGAAACTCATGATTTTACAACGATGTTAATTTATTTTTCTCTTTTTCGTATAGAAATACTTGTTCAAAAGTCTCGATCAGTATCTCTATAGAACCGGAATAGTACTTAGATGGTACGTTGAAGAGGTAATTTTTCCAATTTCTCAATACTTTTCTTAAAAACACGAAAAAATTGTCGAAAAATTGACGAAAAACGGCAAAATACGCAATTTCCGTAAAATTGAAAATTACTTTTTGACATGACTTCTAAAATAATGCAGCAAATGACTTGAAATTTTCATTGACCACTAAAAGGAGCTACGAAAACATGTCATTAAAATTTCAAAAAGATTTGATCAATTTTGAGTTGAGTACGGCATTTTGAAAATTTCGGAAATATCTCATTTTTTGTTAGTTTTTATGTAATAAAATTTT
>JAIPRM010005016.1:0-21476 GCA_025469315.1 Stegophylla sp. TES_Ste_2020 | reverse complement strand
TTGGAAAAATGACCTCTTTAAAGTACCATCTGGGTATGATTCCGGTTCTTTAGAGATATTGATCGAAACTTTTGGTCCAGTATTTCTATACGAAAAAGTGTTCACAGAAAGAGAAAAAATAAAAAATAAAAGAAAAAAAAGAAAAAATAAACATCATTGTAAAATCATAAGCTTCTTCACTTCGTTCAGAATCTAAAATTGGTTAAAATGCCAAAAAACCATTAAAAATGACTTAAAAATATCATATAATAACCTAAATTTAAAAGTAAAATTAAAAATTTTATTTAAATTTGCTTTTTTATTCATTATTAGCATTTTATTAAACTTATAATTCAACACGACTCGTACATACATAATAATAATTTATTTAAACCAAAAAGTTATTCTTCTTAAGAATTCCTTAGTATTTATTAGTTAAAATAATTGAAGGTGTGGTTGTTTTTTCGAATACTTAGTTTTAACAACATAATCAGTTACAAAATAAATTACAACTTACGAGGAAAAAGTGAAAATTATATTTATAAAAACAAAAAATACACTAAAATTTCTGATAATTGAGAGTACATCTAGAATTATTTATAAAAATACAGATTGAGGTTTTTATCATTAAATTTTGAGGGAAATAAATTGAGTTTTTTTGAAGACATTTTTCTACTTCGTTTCTAAAAGAATTACAAAAACTTATGTCCTTTAAACGGTATTCTTTAAAAACACGCATACCAATGAGAAATAATAACAATATGTCCTAATCCGTGTTGGTAATTATACAATACTTAGGCCTATACCACATTGCAGTATACGTCATAGTATATTAAAATATACAAATAGCATTACAAATTGTGAATGGAATGATACAATATTAATGACTAAGGCGTGGAGTTTTAAGTAGATACATATTTTCAGTGACATATTATAATTTCTAATTAAATATAAGTATGAATTATGATGTTTAAAATATTATAACACCCCTTTGGATTCACAATTTTTTACAATTTCATATAACAGTAAAAATGTATACATAATGAAAATTTTATAGGTAAGTGTGTAACTATTATAAGTAGTTTGTGAAAGTTCTAAATTTCTATCTCTAATATTTTGAAAATGTTTACAAAAAACCTAAGATAATATCCATTTCGGTATTTTTTTTAGATTTTTTTTTTTTTTTTTATCAAAACGTTATAAAATTGTAAATTAACTGTCCGTAAAAAATTTCTTTTGCCGACAGGTTTGCCACATAATTTTCTATCTATATACAAAGTTTCATAAAGATCGTAGAACCAATTATTTTTATATGCGTCGAAGTGTGTAGTTTTATGTAAAACTGATGAATTCTATCAAAATATTAACTTTAAACATCTATAAAAAAAAAAAAAAAAATGAAATTACGATTTTCGAGATTTTTTCAGTATTTTTGGTAATATATATGAGTATGTATGTATTACATTTTCAGGTCTTAATATTCAGAAATTAAAATTGTATTATAAGAAATTTCTGATATTTTCATAGTTCTGTACTTCAAATATTTTTACACTCGATGCGCGAGATTTTTTTATCGGTTGGTGAATGTTTCAACTTCATAGCTTCGTTATTTTTGAAGTTTTGTTAAAAAACTGAAATCGTATTTATAAAACTTCAAGTTATGACATATTTCACCGTTTTTTGTCAATTTTTGAATGCCTAGTTTTTGCACGCACTTAGGAAAACTATTGGTACTTTTGGAACTTGTGATTACATACACACAGAAAAAAACACAGATTTATAAAATCATTAAATTCTTCGCTCCGCTCAAAATCTAATAATAAATGTTATTGTAAAAACACTTTTTTCTTCACTCCACTCAGAATCTAAAACTTACATAAAACCAGATAATTATGAAATGCTATACGTATCCCAAATGCGGTAAAATTTCTTTGAAAATTATTTGATGTCTACATTTGTTAATAAACTTTTTCGATGTTTGCGGAAAAATTTGTGTAGAATTTCGAAAACTGACCTCATTAAAATACCATGTGAATAAAATTCTATAACAGAAAGATTTGCTACATGTACTGATCAATCAAAGTAATTTTTCGAGTAAAAAGTGTTTTTCCGTATAAAGAGAACAAAAAAATTAACATCATTGTAAAACTTTTAGCTTCTTACTCCGCTCAGAATCTAAAATAATAAAACAAGTAAAAAATTATTTAACACCATACATCTTCAATTTACTTTAATAAACACTTTTAGCTGATTTGATAAGTATAGAAAGAAAGTATAAACAACTACAATGCGATCGTTTCTAAAAATGTTGATATGGCTGAGTTGGAATTCAATGCACCATAAACCTATACTAAATGTTTTATTCTTATATTTAATAACTACAATAGATGTTTTGTTTTACCACGTGCCAAACATGGAGCGTAACATCGCTCTGATTCCACAACGAGATACGGCAGTTTACCAGAGAAAAGGTCGAAAACAAATTACTTTTAAATTAACCCCAGTGCAAAAGTTTTCCCCTTTAACAGATAATCTAATTTCTGTCTCTAAAACTGATTAAGATCGATTTTTCCAACCAAAATCTATTAATGCGCAAGTTATTTAATATGATATCTAATAGAATTACGTTACTACGCAATATTAACAACATATTGTGAAACTGAAATGAATTATTTCTTTAGTATATTATGATAATCACTCGTGCAAACGTATGGTTTTCATTCTGAAAAAAACTAATTGGCTACACATCATTGTACGTTTCTTGGAAAAACGAACACGAAACAAATAAGAGCGGGGTTCTTGCTTCACCCAACGTAAAATAGCATATAATAGTGGTACTACTATTTCGCTTTTACAAAATAGCTAATGATAAACGCAATTTAATTGTTTAACCGTAGATTCTCAGCAAATCTCAATTAACTCGAGTCGATTTTTGGTTTTGTCGATTCGAACACATTCACACAAGCACAAAAAAAACGACAGGAAGTGAGATATGAAATTGAATCAAAAGTTTCCTTATCAGGATTCTGTATTAAATATTTAATCAGTGATCAAAGGATACGTACGTTTTAAACAATAAATTTAAAAAAGCACGAGATATTTTAATACGCGTTATTGTAGCGTTAATTCAATAAACGTATTATTATCTTAAACTTGAAACCATGTTCAACTCGATTAAAGTGTACGGAAAATTAGGTCAAAACTGTTGACACGTACATAATAATATTCTCATCAGATACGACAAAATATTTAGTTTTTGAAGTGAACTTATTCGTGTAATGTTTAATACTCACACGCATACACACATATATATATATATATATATAAACATGTGATACGCTCACCTAACTTTTCGTCGCCCACTATTATACCGTATATTATACCGTAAACTTCTGACCAGGGCCAAAGATCGGTCATTGTTTTGACAACACAGGTACCAATTACATTTTAGTTAAAGGACTTTTCGCTATTATGGCGTGTCGCAGACCGAAGCGCTTTCGGGTTCGCCCGGATTGACAGGCCATTTTATAATTTATGGTTTTCTGTCCTTATACACACACCACAACGTGATCGGTATTGTCTTTCTGCGCTCTTGATTGCTAACGGGTCACGAATAAATGTGTCACAGACTCCGTCTCAAAACGGCTCCGGATACGTCGGGTTTTTCCCACCCGTGTACTCTAGTGTCAGTTATCCTATGGACGAAACCAAGGTTTTCCTGCAGCCGCTGTCAAAAAGCTTGCGGCTTATCGATATCGCGTCTCAGTACACACTTAATACACTCAAAACGAGGTATCTCCAATCGGTTTAGTCATTGACAAGTGCAACAAAAAAGCCACTGAAATTATATTTTCCAAAACATCGATGTCAAATAGAATTTAGGTATTCACTTTACAGTTACAGTTATTCGAGAAGATAAACAAAAAAAAAAAAAAATCAATCTAGTTTACATTTTAATGATGGGTACATCCATAACGCGTGGAATATAAATATATTTATTCGGTTATCGTGTATAAATCACATAGATAAAATGTATTTATAAAATTCGAATATTAATTGATTTTTTTTTATTAAATAAATTCAAAAAAATTCATTGTAATAAACTAAGTGAACTCAATTCATTAACATGAGTTTTATTCTATTTTAATAATTCGTTTGCCAATCAAATGAATGCCATGTTTCAGTAAGTCCATCTCATTTTATAAATTATTATAATTATAATTATATACTTTTTGCTTACGTAAAATTTACATGTAATTTATAATAATTAATTTATATAATTCATCGAATGTGAAATCGATTAAATCAATGGTCACCAGCAATACATATTAACAATTATATTTACGATATTAACATACTAAATAATTGTATTTACTATAATTTATTATTTTAAATTCTGAGTGGTAGTATTTTTACAATGATATTTATTTTATTTTTTTTTATGTGTGTACGTTTTCGTATAACAATAATTCTCCAAAAGTCTCGATCCCCAACATTTTTAATTAGAACTTGCTTCTAGATAGTACTTTTGGGAGGTAACTTTTCAAAATTCTCAAAAATTTCTCCAAAATTTAGGAATAACTACCCAAAATTTGACAAAAACGCATTTAAAACTTTGTGAACATTTAAATATAGATAAACAATAATATTAAACTGAATCTAAAATATATTACTGAAAGAAAATTTTTATTTTGCAAAAATTATTTTTTCAAAAATTTTTTCCTAACACATTTTTTTTTCTTCAATTTTTTCCCAGGGTTCTCAGTTGTAGTGGCATAAAATACTTAATAATTTTTTAATAAAATTGTCTTATATAAACTAAAACTCCGCTCAGAATCATTTTATTGAAGAAATAATTTATCTTTTTTTTATTTAACACACAATGTGAATTATGTCCCGATTATTATTCTTTAAACTCTTCTTAAATTATTATACTTGTTGAATGCCAACATTTATAGGCTTCTAAATTACTGCCTAGTTATTTAATTTTTAAGTTTTATGAATGGAATGAGTACGGTATGCCAAGATTTCTATGTAATATTTACCCAGACAATTGTTTTATATAATAAACAATTGTTTTAAGACATAAAAATAGACTGTCAATTTTATACATTCGTATTAAATATTATTTTAGAGTTTATGGACATTACTGATATAAATCGAAGGGGGGCTAATCTAGAACATGTCCTGTGTAGCTGGAGATTAACCCCCTATGGTTACGATTTCGAAAATGTTGGAAAAATAAACCACTAGAAAGCTCCGGAGAAGTGGTGTTTCCAAACTGGACACCTGTAGAGACAAAATCATAGAAAAGTCCTTAAAACCTTTATTTTTTTTTATGTACTTTCTCTCAATTAAATGCGTGATGTACATTGTTATTAAGTTATTATCAATATATATATTTATATTGTATATTGGTTATATATATTTATGTCCAAACATTATACACAAATATTGTAACTCTTTCTCTCCTCACTTCATTTTTTATATACATGCTCAATAAGTATATATTATTATAATCAATAGTTTTTACCCTAGCGATAATAATGTTATAATGAAAGTCAAACACTTTAGTGTGTTAATTTAAGTAAACAAGTATTTTTGTTCTAAAACTGATTTTATCATCATAATTTTAATGATTTTATAATGTAGATATGTATGCGACGCGACGTATTTCAAACTCAATAACATGGTTTTATATCTTTTAATTGTTAACTTCCTCAGGCATAGCAATTATTCTTAAGTTCCGCGTATACTATAGTGATAAACACACGTCTTTTAAAACTAATCGAATTAAATCGGCATGTTTAACAAAATAACATAACAACTATTCAAGACTTTCAAGCTATAACAATGCGTAATTCGGAACAACAATAATATGTTAAACGTTAGTAGTCATAACTAGACGTTACGAGCGGAAACACATAAATTAGTACCTATCTATACAAACTTCAAAATTAGGTGACCCTGAAACGACATAACACAGTAGGTATATTATGACAACAAAATGTGATAAACTGATCATATTTTTTCCAAGCCGACAGAATCGTCCGCGTTGTTTTGACACGGGAAAACAACCCGCGGGTGTATTTTTAATGAAATATCTTTTTTTGTCACGCCCATTGCTTGTGTCATCACGTCAAATTTCTCATAAATATTTCGACAGTCGAGGTACATCAAACAATATTCGAACAACAACCACACCGAATTGCGGTTAATATAACATTTCAACAATAAAAAGTATCAATATTCAATATCGGTTGTTATTTATATATTTTGGTTGAGCGACCGAACATATTGTAAGTTCCGTACGTTTCGCGTGTAATAAAAACGTTCGAGTGTGGTAATTTAACAACGTTAATCAAGTAATACTATTATTACTCTATTATCGCAGTCGGCACATTATCCCTTGTGTTGCAGGGATACCGTTGTTAATATCTATATTCACTGCGTTTCTCTATTATAGCCAATCACCGTCGCTGCATAACGAGGTTTATTGGAAATTATGTATTTTGCGGTGTCAATGATAAAAAAGCGGAGATTTATCTGACCGACCAGCGGGGTAATATTTAGCAAATGGAACCATTACAATAAATAAACACGTCATATTGTATGCGCTGTCCCCGTGCACAAGGTAATAAATTCAATTACACGAAATCCAGTCGAATATCCATCCGTAAGCAAATTAACTAATTACACGATTTTCCGTATCGCGTACATCCTATGTCACTTTTACAACGATCATCTGCAATGCACGTAATGAATATATGTATAATATGTCGCATCCACATAGCGAAATCGATATTTTCATGAACGGATGTTTAGTTCATGAAAAACGATCAAATTGTGTATTACTTTTAAATAAACAAAAAATGGACAAATAAAATAGATAAATGTAAAACGGAATAAATATATAAATATATATTCAGTTTATTTATTTATTGGATAAAAAAAAAGTAAATTAAAGCAAAGATAAGTAAAGTAAAGCAATGATAATTAAAGTATAGACAAGAAAGACGGGCATACTCCGCACCACGAGTATTTTTCGCTCCTCGGGTCAGATACCTACTATCTTAATGAGTGTGTTAAAAACAACTATTATTATTGTTCTTTATATTATTAACTTCCTTCGTACACAATCGTATTACTGAAGAAATTTTTATTTCGTTTTTTTTTATATTCTATACACCCACCAAAAGTATCTGATCCAAGGAGCGAAAAATAGCCATGTTGCGAAATATGTCCGGCTTTCTTTTTTACACTTATCTTCAGGTACCAGCAAAAATCTGTAAATACGCCAATAGCCGATAGGTACACGCGGATATTGTAAAAATAAGAAAACGATCGCGTTTTACTCACTTGCATTACGTTTTTGTATACTCGAGTGAAATATAATAATAACTCGATTCGAAATGAAAAAAAAAAAAACGTTTGCGATCGTTTTTGGAAATGTTTTCCCACCGTGCAGGGGGTATTTTTTTTTCTGCTGTCTGTACGTAATTGACAAATCACAACGGAACGCCGAGATACAGATCGAAGGCCTAGTGACACTTCAATGTACACGTGCACTGTGCGCACACCACGGTTATAATAATACTCGGCGAGAACCTTTCACCTGCAGCAGTATACCCGTTAATGGATTCGCCGAGCTGCAAAATGTTCACCGCCCGCGCACGATCAATCATAATATTATATTGGTATGTACAACACGTATGCAATGTATAGCAACATAATATGTATAGTACCTGTTAAGGCAGTGGAACGATCGAAAAAATAGAATAAAAAAAAAAAAAAAATTATAACAATATCGCCGGCAAAAAGAGCGAGGTTTATCCGTCGGTAGATTGAAAAATCGGACGGGCCCCTTAGGGTAGTTTTCAGGTGGTCGTCACAATAGAGCAACAGCATCTATGAATAATAATATTCGAGGACGTTCGCAATCCAGTTACGCTGCACGAGACCGCCACCGCGCGAGGATGACAATAATTATTAACGTTTTCAGACTCGAGAATTTGTCGACGCGGAAGTCCAAAGAACGACAGTGGCCGTTGGCGAAAATCCATCTCATACGTATTATAAAAAATACGATAATACTGTCTACCACCCCTGTATCGGCCACTGTAACACGTACGATAACGAAAAATAATAATAATAAACGGGCTTGTGATATGCGAACAATCAAAGTCGCGCGTCGAAGGACATAATTATAATATAATATATATAATATCCAACAGCATACAATAATAATTGTTCTCGAACTCGACATCCGCGATAATTGTTCATAAAGAAGAATACGAACGCAATATGCGTTATCTGTTATTATAATGTAGAGTACGCGAAAGAAACGGTTTTAATGGCACACGCAACGAGCATAATGTGCAGCACACTCTTATGAAAACAAAATAAAACAATTGAAACAAATTTCGCACGTATTTTATATGTATATACCGACATATATTGCTGTATATTATTTATTCACGCCTTCACGGGCGCTAAAAAGTTCTCTTGTATTTTATTTTCTATTAAAACCAGAGGCGGTGAATTATTCTAAAAAATAATTGTCTTTCACTGCTGCATACGCATGCTGTTACTATCACGATGTATGAGCGGGCCCGTTTAAGTTAGTTCCGACGAGCATCTAAGCCACCGCCAAACAATGTCCGTGATCATTGGCTTTGATGGGTAAATATATGTGATGGCGGCGTTGGTGCACCTTACGCAGTAGACTTAATGGACGAATTGTCAAGCGGACTACCACCACCCTGACGGCCCCTTTTTCAAGTACCCACTTTCAGCTGAAAACGCGTACGAGCGATTCAATTCGAAGGGTGCGCTAGGACTATAATACTCGTATACTATTGTATACACGCTTTACGGCATTTAATCCCGCAAACTTTGGTAAAGTCAACGAAATGTTCAAAAAAAAAATCGTTGTGATTTACATTAGCAAATAATCGACGTATTAAAAAGTAATAACAATTATATTTATAGAATACATTGGTGATTAAAAGGGAGGGGGCGGTAGATAGATTGCCCCCCATACCACTAAGGATTTTATTTTTTTATTTTTTATTTTACCTATATCACAGATTAAATAAAATCAGATTGTGCGCTTTGAGTTGAACGAAGAACATATCGGTTTGATAGCTATTACTATCGGCCCTCAAATTATTTAATACCACATGTTTAAATCTAAATTTATTTTTTGTTTTAATATACTTTATATTTAACCTAGCACAATTACATTAAATCTAAGAAAAAAGCTAAAAAATTCTATATGGAGGAGACATGAATCTGAAAGTTAATATTTATTTTAGATTCTGAAAGAAATGAAGAAGGTAGTGTTTTTACAATAATGTTAATTTTTTTTTTCTTTGAATACTTATTCGTATAGAAATACTTGTCCAAAAGTCCGATCAGCAATATTTTGAAACCGCATTTGTCTCTAGTGGGTACTTCAGAGAGGTATTTTTTTAAATTTATTAATTCTTCATTTTTTTTTTTTTTTTTTTTTATTTATTTTTTTTTTTTTTTTTTTGTGGGGAGAGAGGAACTACCCAAAATTTAACAAAAAAGAGTCGGAAACCATAATTTTTGATCCAAACTTTATAAAAATTGAAACATAGATAGACAATAATATAAAAAACACTTTGGCGTAAGAAAATTTTGAAAATGTGAAAAAAAAATTTGAACATTTTTCTCTTTTATTTTTCTCGTTGATTATTTTTTCTTTTTCTTCATTTATTAGATAAAAAAAAATATAAAGTAAATTATAAACAAGAAAGCCGTATATACTTCGCACCATGAATATTCTGCTCTCTTTGAGTTAGATACTCTTGGTAAGTGTGTTGAAAATAATGTCTACTATTGTTCTTGATATTATTAACTTCCTTCATTCAAAATCTTCTTATTGAAGAAATGATTTATCATTTCTTTGAAATTCTACACATCCACCAAGTATCTGACCTGAGGAGCGAAGAATATACGTGGTGCGAAGTATGTCCGGTTTTCTTGTATGTACTTTACTTTTTTTAACTTTTTATATTTATTAGGCACTTTAAACCAATTAGTTATGATAATATGTGATGAATCGATATTTTAATATCCTTAATTATACTTAAATTTGAATATAATTATACTGTATTTTCTTTGGCAAAAGTATTCCAACTAATGGATTAGAAACTTTAATAATGATTAACATTAAATTATTTTATTCCCAAAATTAGTATTTCAAAATATTAATTTATATCTTGAGTATTAATTGTTCACTACCAATTAGTGTTACTTCAGCAGAACGTAGTTTCTTAACAATTATTATAAGTAATACAAATCTAATTTGAGTGACCTGTTATGTAAATTATAAACATTAAGGAAATATTTAATTCGAATTTAATAACAATGATATATTATTATTAAAATAATTAGTTTATATTAGTTATATTATTACAATTAGTTTAGTATTAACAAATAGTAAAAAGTACAAATTATTAACAGCTTCTTTATTCTATTGCAAGTAAAATTTGGTTTTATAAATAGGTAATATGAAAGTACCTATTTAATTTTCTCAGCCCATAATAATCTTAATAATCAAATATTTTTATTTAAAAATGCATTTGCGTTAATTTCGCATAATTGTATGATTTATACGTTTTAATAACTTTTTTGTTATTATAATAATTATTATAGTGTAAACATATAACATAACTATACCAATAATATATATATATATATATATATATATGGCTCTTCTTTTCTTCCTTGAACATGAATTAAACACCACTGACAGAACAGAAATAATCATCATTCAACCGCTATCTACTAGAAATCAAAAATCAAGCAATAAAAGATTACTTGAAAGAATTTCCTATTTAATTTTTGTATTTGGGTTGTATAACATGACTTTTTATACACATAAATAAAAATGATTGTGTGTACGCTGAACAATATTAACAGAGTACATCGTCATCAATGTTCCGGAAACTTATTATAAATAATTATATATTATTTAAATCATTGTTCATTTTTTTATTTATTTTTTTTTTTTACTATCATTATTTTTTTGAATGTGCATGGTTTCCTCATTCTGAGTTAAACGCTGTACTCTCAAGTATGACGTAAAACTATGGTTTTTATATATGTATATTATATACATAACATTAAACATTATAATATGACATTAGGTAAACATAATTGTTGACAAACAAAAAAAAAACGAATACGTCCATTTACGAAATAATTTACCTTTCGATTTAACGGATTTTTATAACGCATAATTATTATAATAATTATAATTGGTCTTCAACATTCAGATTACAAGATTTAAAGATATAGCATGAAATACTAAATAGTAATAAACTAATAAACAATTAATATCAAACACTATCCACCTAATTTCTTTTACAAATGTAATATAATTTTCGTTTCATCGTCCTAATAATATTTTTCTAATAAATTTTATGAACTCACATTAATAACTTATTTATTCCCCAATAGTAATTCCATAGAAAATATTACTCCATATTCATAGAGGAAAAGTATCCAATCGTCCCTTAATGTTTCTAGAACTAATTTAAAAATCTAATCCCCCTATTACGTTTGGTATTCTCTCGTCTCATTACGTTATTATGAACACTCCGTTGTAATTAATTTATTCTTGATACAAGTTATTTTAATTAAACTTTTATTTAGCCTAAAAACTTATATCTCATCGGAGTAGTTTGCCACAGTATATTGTAGAAAGTTTTTGACAAAACTTTTTGAATATATATTTAAAGATTTATATTAATTCAACTGTGACAGTAACTACAATATGCAGGTACTTGTTTTTTTGTCCTTTTTCGAAATTATTAATTCATTGCACGAGACTAATGATAAAACTATCAAATATCAGTTCACAACTCGTCAAGGCTCATTGGAATGTGATCGATTTCATGATTATAATTTATAAGAATACGTAGTATTTGTTACCAAATATGCAAAAAGCTCATTAGTAGGTATTTAATTTGTTATAATAATATTATTTTGAACGCTAGTCAAACGAACCGTAGTTCTACGTAGTTCTACGTTGGTGAATTACCTGTATACTGGAATATTACATGTGTACAATTAATGACCTTAATCCGTATTCCGTAATACTAATTGTATATTATTAGTAATGAATAGATTATTAAGAAAAAGAGAATGGCATCTGAATAACTACTGTTATGATCATACTCTTTTTTTTTATGAATAATAGTTCAACTAATCGTATAACCTCCTCAATAGACGTGTTTTAAAACAGATACTTATACCATAATATATATATATATTAACACTTGAATAGCATAATATTATAATATTATCATATATGACTGGTGTTGAATATTAATAAACAGAAATTAATAATAGATACTAGACAGTTATTCATTTTAACTGCCTAGTATTATCTTTTATTGCGCACAAAACATGTTACGACTAATCATTCACTATTTTCTGTATGATTTATACATAAGCTAATAGGTAAAAAAAAAGTACAAATTCTTGCTTGACAACACCGCTGAAATATTATTATTAGATGACAATCATAACGCTATAAATCGAGATCCGTTTTAATGACATTTTCTACAATATGTTAGAACAATTATTTATTATTATGATTGAGTGTTGATTTTTCAAGATATGAAGAATCGCGTAGGAAGATACACGCGAAAAACGATGAGCATTGTTGATTCATAATACTTTACATCGACTTACATATTTTAATCCCGGATGTATCGAGTGCACAACGTTTGTGGAGAAAAAGCGATTAGCGAACAGTAATAACACGAGAGAAAAAAAGCCGGAACAAAAACGTATCTAAAATTAATATCTTCGTATAAATAATTGTTGTGCGAAAGCGCAATTAGCGCGATCATTAACGGCGAGCACGCGATAATTGATATTCGTGAATCAGACGTACAGCTATTATATTATTATGGAGAGTTCGATTCGTAAGGTATTGGTCAGATGTTTAATTTATCATACGGTGCGCGCAGACCGTCAAAACCTCAAGCGAACCGACGATGACCACTCGATCCATCTTGGTGCAAATAGTAAGTATAATATTATTATTATTCTAAACAATAATTCCTTGCAAAGGTATACGACATTATTAATGTAGGCTACACCACGAGACTACGAGAGTATTATCAACATGTCGGGCGTAGATTTTTGTGTAAACCCATTCGACTCTCGGTAATCCGAAATATAAGGGACCAAAAAAAGAGCGTTGAACAATCGAGTATTGGAAATATCCTGAGAAAAAAATTTTCGAATTACTGAGAACTATAAAAACTATTCTAAATTAAATGAATTACTTTATATTAAATATGCATGAATTATTAACTATTAATAAATTAGTCACATGCAATATTCATGCACTTGATTGATTGAATTAACGATAAACAAATGTATTATACAAATACACGAATAGAGCAATGTGTGATTAACACAAATAGTATGACAATTCGACCGGTCTCTACGTAAAAATAATCTAAAAATTTTAAGAATTTGCACTTAGAAGTTTGAGCCCAGAGTCGGGTGGTGAAACTTCAAATTATCACGTGTTGCCAATTGTCTAATAAAGGATTTTACTTTTAATTATTGAGTTTACCAAAATGCATTAGCTTTTTTCAAATTACTACGAGATTTTCAAGGGGCCTTTTTTTTTCGAATAATCAAAGTTTTTGAGTAATCGAAAGTTGACAGTAGATGATTTTAATTTATTGCGTGTCAATATAATATTATAACCTCTCGTTTAATATGATCACGAATTATGACATTATTCAAAATTAAAATAACACCCATTCATGTTCAAAATTTTTTAAAAATATTTTTTTCTAAATGTATATTTTTATTTATTTTACGTATTAATGCATTCTCTATTAAATATTTCATATTTTTAGTAATATATTATGCGGATATTAGTTTTCTCCGATCAATAAGCCCCAACTATTAACATGTACATTTTTATGGACTACTAACGTTACTATAAATATAGATGCAACGCGACAAAAAAAAAGAAATAACTATAAATTATTAAATATCGTTTAAAACTTTCATATGCATAGGATGATATCTGTTTGTTTTCACAACGAAGAAAATTACATGAAAACTATATTTTAAAGTGATATTAAATTTTCATGGTTATAGTAACTAGTTAAAAAAAAAAAAAAATTACAAATTGTATATATTTGAATTTTTTATCAAATGCCTTGTTTATTACTAAACACTTTCCGAGTACTATAGACTAATTCGCTCATCTATATGTATAGATAGTATTTTTTCATTCGTGACGTTTTTATGAAGCAATTTTATTTTAAAAACTTTTAAAACAAAATATTTTTGTCATTTTGTTCTTTTTTTTCTTTTTAAGTACATTACGTAAAATTATTAACAAACTTTCAAGTCAAACAGTTTATTTTATTTACATTAAAGCATAAAAGTTTTCGCGTTCAAAACAGAATCCGTGCACATTTTTGTTTCAAAATCTGTGTTCGCACTGTGTCTATATCCCGTGGGAAAATTTAAAAACGCCTGGTAATTATACCTTATTCCACTATTCTTTTCTTCACAAAGAAACATCACATCATTTCACACGCCAGTTGTGTAAGCGCAATAAAAATGTTTAGCGTTCTGTAAAGTGATGTATTTAACAGTTTAACAGCCTAGGGCTAATTTTTTTTGTTATTTATTCTACCCCCTCCCCTCCCCTCCTCCAAAAAAAAAAGAAGAAAAAAGAAAATTGTCAAGTTATTTTATATTATGAAAATCTAATATACCGATTTTCATTTCGTCATTATGTTGATTATTTTGTTTAAATTAATATTTTAATTAGTTAATACAAATTAAAATTTGAATACCTAGTTAAATTTTATTCGGTTTTAAGAGACAGACAACGGTCTGAAGTAAAAAATATAATCGAAATATTAATTTAAATAGTTTGAATAGTTTAGCAGTTTAGCTGAATAAAACTCAATCAGCTTAATTAGTAATCAAATTTTTAATTCGACAGTTAATTACCCGTTAAAATAAGTGCGCTAATGGATAAAAAAAATTAATGTACTTTAAATGATAATTGGCACCCTTGAGAGTTTTCCATTATGCGATCTAGCCCGTGATAACCAATAGGGTAAATATATCCCTGATACTGTAGACGTATGCGAGTACCAAAGCTTTTCATATCCACATTTTATAAACGTATAATAAATCAATAAATATCTGCAATATCAACTCACTAGAATACATTAAAGTTGTAAAAATAAAATTTGAAAAAAAAACCGTACCTACTCCGAATTACTAGTTGTTAACAATAACTGATAATAATGTTCATAGTACTAAAATAGAGTATCTGTTACGTTAAGTTTTGCATTTCCCTCTGACAAACAACGATCGTTTTGATAGATAAGTTCGTAGTGTAAATAAATCGTGCGTGAAATCGATTTCGAACATCGCGTTCCAGTTTCCCTTTAATTCCCATAATTATTTCTCGACTGTTCTACAGTCTCAACCAACGTTTTGTACCCTATCCTTGTACTCTATAATATAGAGTCTACAATATTATGTAGACCAAAAAATATTCGAACACTTAAGACAATATTGGTGGTAATTATAACAATAAGTCTATTTGCATTCATCTAATACTATACCTATACGATTAACAACGAGCACTTTTAGAGTACTTAAAAGTAGTAAATGGTTAACTGCCTACAACCGAACATTTGCAACCAATCCGTTAGTGTAAGTTAGATTAGCGGTTATCCGTTCTAGGACAATTACTATCGATATAGACATTTGCTGCACTCACCGGAAGAAATTATACAGAAATTTAAATTGCATTAGTAACCATAAAATTATTATAGAAAGGAGCATATTATATTTTGTTATCTGTGTCATATTCATTAATGTGTGACGCAAACGTAAAATCACATCATATCATTAAAAAATAAATAAATGAATGATTTATTACTAAAATAGATTAATATATTTATTAATTAATTGTAGCATGGGAACAAATTTTTTATCTTTCGCGTGGATATGTCACCCGTATCTAAAATATCATGTAAAGTAAAATAACTAAAATAGACTGCCACAGAAATTCTATAGAAGGCCCACCGTCGAAACCAAGGAGGCAGAAGATAATGAGTTAATTTCACACCCCTTTATGCTATTTTTTTAAAAGTATTTAAAGAGTAATTCTGACTGGAGATTTAATAACTTTTTCTCATTTTGATTTTTGCCTCAATAATACATTTTACATTTTAATAGAAATTTTAATTATCCCCTTTCAATTACTACTGTTTCCATTCCCAATTAGAAACCTGATCGTTATACATAATTTTAAATAAGATTATTAAAATAATACGATTTCATGTTTCTAGTACTATTCATTTTGGAATTACGACTAAATTATTAAAATCAATTTCATGAAAATCTAGTTTACAGCATATTTTACTCAAATTTAAGGTATTTTTTCAAATCTTTGAAAAATGAACTCTGTAAAATACCATCCAGATGCAATTTACGATCTAAATATTTACTGAATTAAACTTTTGGGTTAGTTTTACTATACGAAAAAACCGTTTTCGGAAAAAATAAAATAAACAGCATTGAAAAATCATTGGACAAATTCAGTACACTCAAAATCAAAAATGAACCCTGTTATTTTCATACTTAATGGCCTAAAATATTTTTTGAGAACCATTTAACGTTACCCAAAAGAGAAGTAATAACTAGAACACCGTTTTTCTTCATAGATTAGAGTATTTGGTCCGGAAGTTTTTTTAAACCGCTTTTACGTTTACAATTTATTCATCGCCACCTTAATTCACTCGAAGTTTAAGTACGCCCAACTTTTCAGTATATAAAACTAACAGTAGTTTACTATATTTTGACGCCTACGCGTAACATTGTGACAGCGACTGAAACATCGATTCGAAATTCCAATTATAACTAAAATAGTTTATGTAATAACCTATGCCTATGTAGACATAACAACAATAATTACTTATCACGATAAAATACATTATTTATTATCCACAGATTAAATCGGGTTGAGTTTACTATAGAGTATATTTTATTGTTTTACTAACTGTTATTTTCAGATCGAGTTTACCGTAAAAAGATGTAAATGTCACCGAATATAAAATTACCTAAGAATACAGTAGAAACTAAAAAACATAATAAGGAAGATGTTTAATTGTCGAAATTCGAATGCCATTACAAATTACTTACACAAAATATAAACATAGAAACAGAAAAAATATTAATACAAAAGATACGTTTTCGGTTTTATTAAATAGAGGATTTATAGTTTAAGATAAATAAAATTACATGATATAAATTATCAAATTTAATTTTTCTTTACTCCAAGAGGAATAAAATATATTAAAGAAGAGAAAAAAGAAATTTATAAATATTTTTGAAATACTGTTATTTCAGTGAAATTTTCAAACACTAATAATAATTATCGTTATTCCGTGTACAGACGTTCTGGTGGTCGGTGTCGACAATGATCAATGGTGGTGTCATCGTTCCTTCCGGGGTGGCACGACCGCGTCAGCGTGTAGTCGTGCCCAGTAGTGGCGGTGTCACTGACAATCCGCCCGCGGTCGTACCAGTGACTAGCGAGGCGAGCGTACACCAATTGACGGGCATAAATTTCCCGCCGCCCGCGTTGCTTTTAGCCGATCCCGGCAAGAATTGGACGATGAACGACTTCCAACAGCCCGGCCGACCGACCGTGTACTCGGTGACCGACGACACGGGACAGGACTACGACGCGGACGACTCGGCGACCGACGCAACCGTGCCGCCGCCGCCGCCGGAACCGGAAACGACGACCGCGATCGACGACGTACAACGGTTCACCGGTGACCGCGAAGCCACGACCACGATCATCATCGATGTGGGACACGACGGGACGACGACCACGCCGGCGACAGCAATAGATTCGGCAGTGTCTGAAGCTACCGATATTGCATTGCCCGCGGTGGCCGCCAACGCCGCAACGCCCCCGGTGGCTGTTCACACGGAATTTCCAGCTAAAGCCGCCGATATGCCCGTGCCAGAGGTGGCCGCCCACGATGCAATGCCGGCAGTGGCCGCCGATATCCCCGTGCCAGAGGTGACCGCTCATTCGGAAGTACCAGTGGTAGCAGCTCACACGACTGTACCAGCGATAGCTGTTCACACGGAATTTCCATCCGTGGCCATCGACACAGCAGTGTCGGCGGTAAACAGACCGCCGACCGACGACCACTCACCGCCGCCGACAGTGCACGTCCACATGCCAGTCAAACACGATTGGCCAACGCGCCAAACGATAGTAACGTACTACGTGCACCGTCACCGGTATCCAGTGGCCGTAATAGAACGTCCGTATGAAACGTTGAGCTTCCGACCGATGCGCATTCCATCATCACCCGGCATACGGTTCCCCGACGACTACTATCGGCGACGTACCGAAGCTACCGGCCACAGATCCACGCCTTTGCCCTTGAGACACCATTGAATCGTCCGCACGCTGTCTACCGTCCCCTCCCCTCTGCGAACATTTTCAAAACACCTCAAAACACGGGTTTTCGATCAATTCGGACGCCATTACGTCATACGGGGACTCAACACGATTGCCTCAGAGACACTCCTCTCCGACTTCTTCGTAACAGACGACTTTCAAAGAGGTTTCCTGTGTCGAAAAATGGACACGCAGTAGATTAAAATTTAACTTACAATTTGTCCCACTGAAATAAATTATAATTCATAGATAATAAACATTTTGTTGTTACCCAATGAAAAGAAAAAAAGAATATTTAAAATTATTGGAGAAAATGAAAGTACCTTCCTTCGAGTAAACGATTCAAATGAATTCAGAAAAATCACGTAATAAGAAATAATAAAAGGTAATCGTTCAATGGTTGAAAATAATTTTCGACAGATTAAAGTATTAAAGTTTACTAATAACATAAATGATTTTGAAAACCAGTACCAAAAAACAATTCAAAAATCGATACGCCTAATAAAGGTAGGTATAACGAATATTCTTTAAAATTAAGAAAAACAGATAGTATATTAAAAAATTATGTGTAGCCCTCCTAATTATGTCCACTTGTAACTTTAACTCCTATTCTGAGTAAAAATAAATTAAAATATAATTCATTTACGTTTGCTGTATACAATAAAATAAAAATTTAATTTAACTCGAAAAAAATAACAGAAAAAGCCTACAAAAAAAGCCGAAATTAAAATCACTCTGAATACTGTGTTGTATTCATTAAGATTACTCATAATTATATTTTATCATACACTTGAAAATACTGATATATTTTTTTAATTTTAATAATGTGATGTATCATGTGGGGTTATATAAATGTAGTTATATTTCCTTTATTTTTTTTATTTTTATTTATTTTTTTTTTTTTGAAGGGGGGGTATTTATTAGAGGAATCATATAATCATGACTACCATTACCACATAGACTTAAATATATATTATTATTATTATATTATATATTATTATTATAAGACTTGAATCTAATTCACTATCTGTCATTCTTGACTAATGTTTTTTCTTCGAGTACTTAAAAAATAATACTAAAATACTAATAATACTTAAAAATATTCACTTACAAACCAAATTGAAGCAAAAAATAAAGTTATACGAAAATAAATCTCAAGTAGATTTGAATACTTTTGAGTATATGCTTCCTTTCAAAATTTCGAAATAATCTTAAGTTCTGAATCATTATGTTATGTTTGTTATTTCCAGCTCCAGAATCGTTTTATACAGATCGAACAAATTTACAATTTCTTAACAACCCCAGAAAAGGATTCAATATAAGCTTTGAAATGTATTTTAAATTCGTTAAACCTCCTTTTTAATTTTGATTAAACATTTCAAATCACATTTATGTAAATCTAGGATCGTAATTATTTTCTGAGTAGTCAATAGAATGAAGCGTAGAAATATTCTGCAGATCACCATTCTTTATATTGATTTTCCAACATACCATACTATTAAAAAATGCTTGTAAATCTGATATCATATTAATAATTTATTTTCTTTTAAGATTATGAACGTGATCGACTAATAATGGTTCAATTAATTTCCATAACGATCGGCTTATATTCCTAGAAAGATCGACCAGTTGGTGGCGGTTCCCTGATTTAATGTATGAGCACAGATAATATGAATTCATATAGTGATGATAAAATTATGACTATTGAGAATAAAATAAAAAAATGTAAATGAAAAAATTATTAACATATTGAATTTATAATTTAGTAAATTATCTCATATTACTATTTTTAATGGAACGCGAGATTTTTAAAAATATACGAAGGATGTGTGGAATAAAAAAAGATTGGAAAACATTGTAATAAAACAAACATAAACTTTTATAAAATATAAATATATTATGTAGGGAAAGCTTTCAAATTTACAGGTTGACTGGGGAAGTCCCAAGAATTAAGAGGGTCTTTCCACACATGGAACTCTTTTTAAGGGAAATGAAATAAACTGCAGTGGATGTTCTCTAAAAAATGGCCTGCCTCATCGTACGCACGGGAGTGGTAGGCTACAAAGTCAAATATCCGGTAAAACGTCGATTGACTTTCTTCTTCGGGTGATGCACAACGAAACTAGTAGCGCAGCGGTAACGACACCAAACGACCAACATGCCGAACACCAAACCAAAACTTTTCTATAGTGACAATAGTAATAAATCAATTTTTAGCGAATCTGGCGATTAATATTATCTTACCTATATTAAGCTCATTGGTGACTGAATTATTTTAATATTAATTAAATACTTATAAGGTTTTTAATAAGTATAAAATAATAGGTTTAGTTTAAATTACATGAATTCAAAAAACCAAAATGTCTTTTGTATTCGTCTTGTAAATATAATAAATAAAATAAAATAAAATTCACGCCAGCGCTCGAGTCCGGTACACTTTAAAGGTGAAAACACCTGACATTAAACTTTGAACATCGGAAGTTAGTGTAATGAACTAATGAAACAATATGATGAAATAATTTTCTGTATATTATCGTGTTGACACAAAGTTGAAAAAACCACCACCGTTTATTCGTTCCGTAGTTAACGCAATAAATAATAACAACAATAATAAGAAAAAAAATCAAATATTTCATAAGTTCCAATGCCCACTTTTATTTTCAGTGATATTCGTATAACTCACATTATTTTGTACGCTCGTAATCTCACGCGAATAATAATACGTTCGACATCATTTTAACACGCACTTATTTCTCCGAAATTTCGACACGTGCTCCAGTTTAGTTTCTCATATTTTCTAGCCGTTTTAAACATTGCAAAATCAACTTGTTGCACTACTACACAACTTATTATAAGAAAAGTTAAATCCAAGTAGGCCTAAATGTGAGTAATTTTGTAAATACAATGTTCATATACAAGTTAGCAGTGAACCAAACCCACCTTGGCCCATAACCAAATTGATTAA
>JAIPRM010005015.1:0-21482 GCA_025469315.1 Stegophylla sp. TES_Ste_2020 | reverse complement strand
AAAAAAAAAATTGAAGAATTGAGAAATTCAAAAAATGACCTCTCTAAAGTACAATCTAGAGGCGAATCGGGTTTCAAAAAGTTATTGTTCGAAACTTTTGGACAAGTATTTCTATACGAAAAAGTGTTAACAGAAAAAAAAAAATAAAAAAAAAAGAAAAAATAAAAAAATAAAAAATAAACATCATTGTAAAAACACTAGATTCTTCACTTTGTTCAGAATCTAAAATTGGATAACGTTTAATGACATTTGGTTATTGATAAATAATCGCGATAATTCTAATTTATAAAAATTTTTGCGGAAATCGTTTTCAGATCTACTTTAGTTTACGGCATAAACTAGCGTAATTTACGTAATATTACAATGTTGTCCGAATTCAGGGAAGTCCGGACTATTATTGGGATCCGTATCGATGAGGTTTTACTGTATTATTATTATTATTTTATGTGAACACGTTTTCAAAACAGTCACTTCACAAACCAATCGTTTGACCAGTGAGTTTTTCAAACCGGATATGCCTTGTTGACCAGCCGCACTCAACCTTTTTCTACATGGGCCACATTCATAATTATTTGTTTCGTTACGCTGGCCACAAGTTCCGAACAAAGGCGGTGTAAAATAACGAAAGGAGAAGGTGATTAAGGAATAATAAACATTCGAAATGCATTAATTAAAATGAACAAAATTAATATTATGTTTTACAGTTAGTATAATACAATTTTCTAATTAGTGGGACTTTTGTTGTCATTTTTTTTTTTTTTACTATTTTGGTGAAATCAGGTTTTCAATTACTGCATGATGTCTACTCTCAATAAATGTCACCAAGGTGAGGATTTTAGAAAAATCCGATTTCTATATTCACACGAAAATGTTTCAACCAGGAACTTTTCGAGTCACGACTTCGTTCATTTAGGTATTTTTAGAAGGTAATTTTTGGAAATTCTGAATAGTTTCTCCAAAATTTGGAAAAACAACCCGAAATTTGATAAAAGTGGGTTTAAAACTTTCTGTTCAGTCCAAACTTCATGAAAATTGAAATATAAATACCTAGACACTTTTTTTTCTCATCAAAATTTTTTTCAACTGTTTTCGGTTAATAGTGAAGTGTAAAATTGGCTATGTAAAAAATACATTTGTTTATAATAATAATAAACTTTATAATTTTTAAGTATACAATTATCTTATATAAACTGAAAATTTTACGAATTTAACATTCTTACCAAGTCCCACCCCCGAGGAGGGAAGAATACTCATGGTGCAAAGGATCTCCGGTTTTTTTATTCGGTAAAATATGCAAAACTATGTGGGTCGTGATAGATTTTCAGAGGAAAATTTTATTTGAAAGACTAAAACTACAATGATTGAAAACCACTGCTCTAGAAGTAACGATACACAAGAATAAATTAAATAATAATATGTAACATGATAAAATGGGTATCAAATACTAATAAGTTTAGAAATATCAATGTGTCTAAAAGCGTAACGATGTAGGTAGTTCAAAAAATCGGTTCTTTTGTTGAAATAATAATATTCACATAAGTACTAATTTTAATACTATTCATTAGCTCATACAGATCTTAAGTGCCACATTTCCTGATTTGTTTATTGTTTAAAAAATATTCGTTTTCATGTTCCAGCTAATTGTCCACAATACATTTTCACGGGAACGTCAAAAATATAAATGTTTAGGTAACCATTAACCTATAACAAATCTTACTTTAGTCAGTACAAGCATACTCTATTACCGATCACTTCTATTTTTATTTCAAAAGGAACACAAATTTCCTGAATTCGTGATCAATCTGAGTCTATAGGTATTAGTTAACAGTCAACATCGCGGAAATTAGAAGATCTCTCAAATTTAGATTTTTTTAATTCTCATAAATCACAGTTAAAACGGTTAACACTCTATTGAAAAAATAAACAATTATTTTTTTTTTAAGGTTAGGTTACCTCCGAGATTTCAAGAGAGGAAATATAAAAAACGGAAAAATAAAAGACAAACATCGAATGAAAATTCCTAAGATAACGTTCTATGGTAATATCACAGAATAATTTTTGCAGCTATATTAATTTCTGAATATTTAAATCTGAAAATTTAACCAAATAATATTTGTGTATAAAATATCTTAATAGCTTGAAAATCGTGAGTAAACTTTTTTGTTTATAACTGTTAGAATTTCGACGGCATTCGTTAGATTTACATAATTGGTTCGGCCTATCTTTATGAAACTCAGTACATTGGTAGAATATTAAATTGAGAATATTCTGGTATAATATAAAATATGTTTTACGGACGAATAACTTAACAATTTACAAAGTTTTGATTGAAAAAAAAAAAGTCGGAAAAAGTATTGGTACGGACAAAATATTTAATAATATTATGGAGAAATTAATTTTAGTTATTTTGTCATTACGCCAAAACGCATAGTTACAGCTTGAATACGACCATGAATCTTTCACCAAATACTAAAAATAATGTGCATATTAACCTGATAAAAACTTCAAAATCATTAGACCCATTTTGAGATAAGTATAGAATTTTGAAAATATTTTTAATTTCTCATCTTTTATAAGTTTTTATTTCATAAAATTCCTATCTGTTGATATTAAAACCTTTTAAATGAATTTAAAACTAGTTGTTATTTTAAGAGCACATTATTTTTAGTTCAAATTATATTAAAAACCATTCTTAAATTAATAATTCGGTCGTTGTTGTTGATCGGCGGCAAAATTTTATGCAATTTTATTTAGAATATTTTTTTTTTCTCATAAATTTTTTTTATATTTTGTAAAATTTTCTGCTTTTTCCTTTTCTTTATTCATTGGATAAAAAAAAAAAAATTAAAGTAAAATAAAGTAAAGCAAAGATAAGTATAGACAAAGAAGCCAGACATATCTTACATCATAGGTATTTGTTCGTTCGTCGGATCAGATACTCTTGATGGGTGTGTTGAAAATGACCACTATTATTGTTCTTTATATCAGTGGTTCCCAATTTGTGGTTCACGGACGTCCGTGGTTCGATGTTAGGGGTACCACGGGTTTTTTAGTCACGATAGAACCCGACAAACATTTTCATTATATGTGTATATTATTATTTTTATTTTAAATTTTTTGAGAAAACGTATATTTATATTATTACAGACAGGTGTCTTTAAATGAAATAAATCATGAAAAGAATATATTATTTCTAAATTTTCACGATTAAATCAAGTTGAAACATATGTACGTATATGCACAGAAAGCAGGGAATTTCCACAGGAATATTCGTAAAAGGGATTCCGGGTTTCAGCTATAGGAGTCCTTGGCATTATGCTAATTGGGAACCACTGTTTTATACTCGTCGAGTAGTGTGTTTATCGGTTTTCGGTCTCGGATTCGGACGGGCGATCGCATTGGCCACCACCGGACCTCCTCACGTGCTATACGATTACCGTGACGTACCCGACCGTGGTCAACGGTCATACCACGCGGTTATATAGGTACAACAGTCCGGATACTGCAGCAGTGGCGGAGACTTTCACACGGATGCGCGCAAAAAGAGCATCGGACGAGAGAGAAAGATAGCAAAAAAGTAATAGTAATATAATAAACCGGTCGCGGGCCATTATATACGAACGACTCGGCACCGTATGCCGAAAATCACAACACGCGCTAATATAACGTATGTATTACAAAAAAAAAAAAAAACCGCACGTTCATTCGCACCGCGGGTATTCTTCGCCGTCCGGGTGTCCCCACGGTACTATTGTTGAAAACGAGTGAAAATATCAAATTCCTTAGTATACCGTTGGCGCGACCGACGCACATAAATTATTACCTCCAGAATTCACGCAGTGCACCTACTAGAGAATCGCCTTCATTGTTTTTCAGAGGCAATTCGAAATATTATATAATTATTTAGATTATGTAGTATGTACTACCTTATTTCGTCCTTCATTGACGATTATTTTTATTTTTTGTTAACGTATAATATTGTCATAAGCGCAACTAGGACAAAATATTTGGGGGGGGGGCTAAAATGATTATTGATTTAGCCCCCGCAAAGTACATTAACCTTAAGCACTTTTCAGAAAATCTAGGGAGGCTATGAGTGGTTTTGAGGAGGATTAGCTCCCCAAAGCCCCTACCTAATTGCGCCTATGAATATTGTAATTATATTGTAATAATATATACGAACATTATAAAGTGAGGGCGAAATAATATCACACAATTTATTGTAGAAAAAAAATTGAAATCTCGGACTTTTACTGATTCTGATTGGTGATTTTGCTTCTTGACCTAAGATTTATGGCCAAATCTCGATGGTAAAGTCTGTTTTACGAAAATCATTTGGGTGGTGACCAAACTATTTTGTGTATCATCCTAGAATTTCGAACATATACCAACAGCAGTGACTGCAGTATGTGACAGCATTAAATTTAGTTAAAATTACAAAATTAAAATAGTTAAACACTTTTATAGTTATTTCAACAGCATAATTATATGCTATATATTATGACTATATTATATTTAATTCATCTTGCTATAAAATATAGTTACTCATTATTGTTGGTTTTACTTGAATATTAGTTTATAATAGTAACAACAATAAGTTAATTTACTGAATAAATATTAAAAAATTTTAGAAAATATTATTATAAATTAATGTGTTTTTATCAAATCGGATGAAATTCCTTAAACTATGTAAGTGAGAAAACTAAAATGTAATTTTTTAATTTTTTTTTAATTTTTGTTCCATATTATTATAAATAAATATTATGAGACGAGTGTCAAATTACAACCAGTGATACGAGTAGCAGGTAATTTTACCTTTTTAACACGCAATTAAACAGTAACATTAACATAACATTGATATTAAAATAACATAATGATTACATAATAAGTGATAACAGACAAAATATTTATTAACATAGAACTTCATTGATAAGGTTATTACTTGGTGTAGATATCACAATATTTAAAGGAGAGCAAGATAGGTAGTTTTTAATTAGTTGATGAATATAAAATAGATTTTTTTTTACGAGTACAATGAGTAGAGATGAGCATTTAAAGAAATTACATATTTTTGTCTATGTCTTCTATTTATACGAGTCATAGGTGAGCTCAAAATCTGTTTCATATAAGTCCTTAGTTTTGGTTTTTTTTATATTTTCATAATTTGTTCAAGAAATACATATTAATTCTTTTTTGGATTAAACTTTAAAAAATTGAAAAGCAGCTGAATATCGTTATAACCGAAGTATTCTATCTTGTATTTTACGATTGAAGCCAATAAATTGGAAAACTCTGTTTTAAATTATTTCAATTATCATTGCTGTGCTCTATACAATCATTAACCCAGATTATAATGATATATTATATATTATGGCGGATGAGAAAGTTGTATAATTGTTTAAATGTTAAAGGATTAAGGAATTCAGAGATGTTACGTTCAATTATACCAAATAAAGAAAGAGATTTTTTTAATTTATATCTGAGAATTAAGTATGAGTTTAGAGTCAAACAATGTTGGTATAAATTACCAACGTCATCAAGACTTATGAGGAACGGAGAAGATTAATATTAGACAAACAATTAATATGATTACAATTTTAATAGGTCTTCTTTTTTTTTTTTTAGAAAGTTATAATTTGACGCTTATCAACCTTTAAATAAAGGCCTTTATTGAAGCATCAGTCATTGAAAATATTAAAGTCTTCGTGTAATGATAAAGTATCTTCGGCAGTTTTAATCAAATAATAATATAGTATGAAAAACCAGTTATAAAAATTTGTTCATGAATAGGTACATACAAAATGTATAAGACAGGGATGGCAAACCCATAACAGGCTAAACGATTTTGAGTGCACTAGAAAAATTTGAGAAAAATAAACTATTAGTTGAAAAAAATGAAAATAATATGAGAATTTAATAGGCAAATTGTAGCTTTTAAATGTCGTCACTATTTTTGTGTACTTTTTTATAAAATAACTAACGTTTTTTATAAAAATAATTTCAAAAACAACAACAACACGGTGTTTGTATTTTGTTGACGTCTATAAGCAAAATAGAAAATATAAGCCCGCCAAAAATAGTCAAGTGATGCAGCATTTTTTAAAAACACAGCGTACTTAACTCAAAATCTTTTGTTTGTTTACTTTATCAATAAAATAATTAAAATTATAAATAAAGAGTTCGTTTGTGGCACGCGAAAAAATTGCCACCCCAAGAATTACATTTCGGGATATAAAACAATTCACAATTAATTATAACATATAGATTTTGAAAAAAAATTTAATTGTTTAGGAGTGGGGCCACATTTGTCAAATTAGGTTCTATCGGGAGGACATCAGGAGTATTTTCACCCTCCTCTCCAAGAGCTTTTTAAAGGCCCCAAAATATTTTTTTCTAAAACAATAGAATTATAATTAAAGTAAACTTTATCGATATTAAATGCTTGAGTACATTGTTTTGTTTTTCAATTTTAGTTTGTCAATATCTATATTGACTAACTGAAATTTTGAAATCGGTAATGTTAAAACATCAAATAAAAACTCATTAAAAACTGTTGATTATTACAATAGTTTCAAATGTCACACACGTAAATAAGAAAAATCGATAACAATCTGAGATTCCTGTCTGGGGATTACCCAAAAAACAGCGCTTTTACCTACTTTCGGAGCTTTGCTGCAATAATTTACAATCGAATTTTATTCATTCGAACTGCAAACTCGTCATGGAAAAACGTAGTAAACGGGGTATAGGTACTTATGAATCCCTCGGGGGGGGGGATGCCTTCGGGGATTCCCAAAATCGTTTCGATATTAGTCGCGTGTAACACGCAGCGTAGAAATATTTTCTCGTTTAGATTTTAGCTATTCGTCAGAACACAAATACACGGACGTCGTTTACTAAAATATTATGTTCTGCTAGAAGAACAAAAGTCACTCCGATCGAAACGAGAGTAAACGAAAATATTTTTACAACAATACTGTATACTTGTTCGGTATAAAATAATTGCCAGTGTGTTAAGTGTGTTTCAACAAAAATCTCAATCGAATAAATTAATCAAAGAACACGAAATGTCTGCGACAGTCGAAGCGTTTGTAATAATAATAATAATATATATATATATATATATCGAATATTGTGCGCGAAACGCGGTATTTAATGTATAATGCTACTACTGAATGTAATAATCGCCTTAATCATTCGACATACCAACAATTAATTTCGTTCCTTTGCTTTGTGTACAATATTATTTTGCCCGGAATTAACTTCCCGAGAAACACGGGAGGCACTCCATTCAAAAGTAATTATCAACTCGAACTCGGGTAATTTATTGAAAACCAACAGTTGTAGTTTCTAAAACAATACCGCGCGCCTTATCCTCCTCACACGTTTAATGGACTGTAAGCTTCTTCACACTGCGTGTTTGTTGTTGGTATATCGAACGCAGAAAGACAATCTTTGGATTCAGATAAGCAGGGCGACTGGTCCACACGTTTACAGCATCACGGCTGGATGTTACGATCGTATTGCGTGTACGATGTAACTATAACAATATCTATACAAAGGTAACCAAAACAATAACTTATATAGAGAAGATAACAGATAAAATATAACCACATGGGTAAAAGTCAAATAATTGAAAATGAGTTTTCACAACGTAAAACTTAAATTTGCAAAATTTTAGTATTTACTATAAATAAAATAATTTTTAGTGTTAGATCATAAATTTATTTGCTTTAAAATTATCATTTTTTCATTTATTTTCCTAATTCCGAGACACAAAGTACAATTCCATATTTTTTTTTTCTTCCTTAGTACTAGACTATATTTTTTTAAACATTATATTATAATAATTCTATTTTTATTTTTTCAATATCACATTATAAACTATGTATAAGTTCTCATTTTGACACTCATAAATATGTGTGTGTAGGTTAATAAAATATTGGAAATATATACGCAATACTAAACTAAAAAAAATGAACCTAACATAAAAAAAAAAAAGACTTAAAAAATTATCTGGGTAATTTATCTCAGATAATCATTTTTCATTCAAATAGATGAGAAGAAAAGATAAATATTTTTATCTAGATAACGCACAACACACTGATAACTAGATGTCGTCGTGGCTTGATGTGCGTGCAGGAAGTGGTATTGTTTTTTTACTTTTCGTTCATTTGGTGTTCAGTAGACAGACATACATTCAACGACGTCCTGTAGGATGTCTACTACAGGTTTGGTTTCGAGCCTTTTAGGGTATTTAATACGAATTAACGGTATCTGTAAGAGCTATTTGATAACACTGGTTTATCTGACGATACACCCCAATCTGACAAAAGTATGTAATACCTTCGTCTATAGGCGGCACTTGGCGTTAATTTCAGGGTGGGAAAACATTAAATATAAATAAAGTAAATCTCTCAAAATTAAATTTTACCCTTTGTTAAATTTTTTCCATTTCACTCTGGGAAATTCTAAAAAGACTCATTAGATCAAATGAAAAAAAAAAGTAATAACTTAAATATTAAAAAATTAACTAAATACTAATATGCTTTGTAGTAAAGATTTTTATTAGGTAGAAAAAAAAAATACTTGAATTATTTTAATATTTTAGCGATTAACTATTTCAATAATATTTAGATTTTAATAAATAAATACTTACTGAAATATAAATTATGTTTTATAATCGGAATTACATTTTGATAATAGTAAGATAAAAAAATATTACAAATAATTATTTATTATTGAAATAATGAAATAACGGATTTTGTAGTTAATTGTTTTAAGGGGGGGGGCAAAAGTATATCTTTGTTCTCTCTATTAATTCTTTGGGGGTGCAACTACCCCCTCTTGCACCCCTCAGTTGCCGCCTATGCCTTCGTCATAATATCATTTTAAAGAAATCGCATAGGACAACGTGCGTATAATTTTATACTCGAGACGTGCGAGACACAAGCGCAGACGGTCATAGAACGTGTTTGAATTTAACGCGTACTGACATTATACGACAACGATACAATTATTATTATAAATGTTATTGTTACTACTATATGTTGTTCATATTGCACGTGTGATTCATACGAAAACAACATTGATCGGCTTTAATCAATAGCCGAAATTCTAACGTAAATGGTTGCCAGTCAACAATATATCTTTTAAATAATTATTAAACTTTTCAAACATAGTTGCGAACACAGTGTATCAGTGTATCAGACTAACAAAAAAAAAAAAAATAAATAAAAAAGTTTTAACTGAGTGTGTGTTATATTTCAATGTTTCTGTGGCAACTGTCATAAAATGCATTTTCATTTTAAATTAAATCATCAATTATTTTATGATGCTACTGTAGTTTTACGTGATTTCACCAAAAACTCTAAGGAAAAAAAAAAACTCATTCTATAAAGGCACTGTAGTGTGACACGCTGTGTACTGGCAAATGCAAAAGTTCAACGATACCTAACCTATCTTATCGTGGCTTTCCAATTATTATCAATACGTCTGGAGCTATTGTACTGTATGTAGGGACGGGCAAAATATTTTTTAAATTATTGTATTTAAATGCTAAATATATATACATCGATTTTTAATGTACAAGATGTCAAGATACGAAACACATTTGAGTTCAATAAGCGCAAATACAAAATATAAAATATAAATTTATTGTTTAAAAGGAAATACAAAATATAATAAACACATCTGGAAAAAAAGTTATTTAAAATAATGATATTTTTTCCGACCGTTCTTAGATTTTACCCGATTTTTCCCTACAAAACTGTAGCCTGTATACAGGTACTAATAACGACAGGGGTGTATTTTTATATAAATTTTTGATAGTATTTAAATACACGAGATACAAAATACTTTAGAAGAACACTCAGTGAATAATACTAAACGGTTAAGTTTCTTAGTTAATTTTTTTTTAGATCATAAAATATGTAATTTAAATTATTATTTTATTTCTATCATTTTCGAAAATTGTCCTGTATAATAATTATAAGTAATACAGTAATTGGAGACAATAATTAATTTGAATTATTTAGCGATAAATTGAAAATAATGATTCAAAAACTTAATGAGACTCTACTATCCTAGTAGTATTGATCAGACTCAATACAATAATTGTCGAATAAATTTACCTACGTTTATTTCACAAATTTAAAATTATCAGAAACGTTTCAGTTATTTTCTAATTTTATCACACAATAGTCAATAATCGTGATTTAAGTTGTTGTACGACTACCCATCTAATACAAACTCATTCAGGGTGGTAATTACACACGGGGAGGGGGCAATCGGTTCCCTAAACATTTTATCTCTCAAAAAATATCGAATTTAAATTAAATGACAGTAGAAATATGTTTATGAGTGATAATAGAATATTTTGATCGATTATTATCGATTATAATAATAATTATTAAATGTTTACACGCCGCCGATCTGAAATGAAGGTCGAATAATTGCTCCCGGAATCAATGGGAAAAATTGGTTCGTTTTTTTGATGGTGCAAGAACAGGATTTAACTCAAGGGTAAATATCTATCAATTGTAAACAGGTGTCTTGTAAACAATTATTATTAATCTAATTACATCACGTATTGCAATATACATTTTGAATACCAATCAATTTTCTACCGGGCCGGTCGTGTTTAAATCTTTAAATATTTTCAAGATATTTCGAGTTTTGATCAAATTTATGTATTCCATTTGTCCTGTATTTTACGGAATTGTCCCTTATTTGAACGAAGCGTTCCGGCGTCCCGACATAAGATCCAAAATAACTCTTTTGTCCCGTATTTCGGATGATCCGCGTTCATTATTTACCTTAAATCTTAAAGTTATTTGAAAATTGCTTTTTTTTTTTATAATTTAAAAAAATTTAAATGATGACTAATAATTAATAATAATAATATCTGAATGAATCAAATAATAATAATAATAATAAAAAAATGTATGATGGTTATCTGGCTACTTTGATATTGTGCCGGTTTCCAAGCGGCTGACTGCCCTTTTTGATAATATCACTTTATTTTTTGTTTTAATTGTATTATTATTTAAAAATGAACTGTGTGTTTTATTGTATATTTGTTAAATGGGAGGAAAAAGGAATGTTCCGTAGAGGCCAAATATAGTTTATTTAACAAATGTTTATTAAGAATTTGTATAAAAAATGTTACGTAATCTTTATTGAAATTTGTAGTACTAAAATAAGTCTGAATAACTAAGATGTAACTATAGTTTCAATATTTTTTCAGATACAAAAAACTTAGTACTCACTAAAAGAGTAAAAATAAACGTTTTCGAGTTTCGAGACTAATTTTGATTTTGAAGGACTGAGCCCACACCTTTCCCATTTATTAATTTCTGAGTGAATTAGAAGGATGATATTTTAAAATATCGCATATTTTTAATAAATAAATCTGGTTAAAAAAAATAAAAAAGCTTGATTAAAACTCACGTTTCGTGAAAATCGTCCTAAGTCTCACGCCGCTTACAAATCAGTTTTGATTTTAACCATAGTATATGAATTACAATTATTATTATTATCGTCTTAAACAATCGTGTAAACGCAAAGTGTGCGATTATTCGAAAACAATAATCAATTTTTACTATTGTAGCAAGTACATAATGTATTATTATTATATAGTATATAAACCGTGTAAAAGAAAAAAAAGACAATAAATAAGTAGAAAAATTAAATAGGTATAATAATATGGATTCTCATCATTGTCTGTAATTCCACCGTAGGTATATATTATAGAAAACTAAATTGTTCTATTTGACGACATTAAAATATAGTATTTATACGTACGTCAATACGTGACCATTATCATAATATATTGTTAGCAAAGTACAGTGTAAAAATAAGAAACTAACGTGACATGGTTTTCGGAGCGAAAGTAGTTTTTTTTCGCATGACACAAACGTACGTCGTCGAGTATAATATATAATTACCGAAATCGATGAATCCCCGACGTAGCAACGGAAATGGAAAACGCCATATTTTATGAAGAAAAAAGAAGGTATTTCGATTCACTCGTTTTGTCATTTGAAACAGTGTTTCTCGACCTGGTGGTCAAAATCCCTTTGAAGGTCATCGACATACGTATTATGATAAAAATTAATACAAAATAATAATACTCGGGTATTAATAATATTAGTCGTAAAATGAAATGAAAAACGATTGAATTCATTTTAGATGCGATATTACAATAGATTTTATAAAAGTTTCAAAAATAAATGTCGATTACGGTTAAAGATTCAAAATTATTTATATTACAAAAAAAAAAAAATTCTTTAACAAAAAAAAATACTTTTCATATTATTGTTTGCAGTCTATATTTAAATTTCCGTAAAGTTTTAACTGCATTTTTGTCCGATTTAGAAAAGTTTTTTTCTTAAAACTATTGAAATTTTGAATAATAACCAACTTGAGTGTAGAATCTAGAGAAAAATTTTGCGTTAAAAGTTGCTGATCGAAATTTTTGGTAAAATATTTCTATAGCAAAAACTCAATACGGAAAAAATAAAAATAAACATCATTGTCAGAAAACTAACTTTTTCACTTTACTCAGAAACTAAATTCAATGCAACCCACCAAAAAATTAATCGCCACCCATTTTTTGGTCGTGACCCACAGTTTGGGAACCTCTGCTATTTAGGCATAATAAATTGTATGAAAAACAGTCTTATGCGTAATGAACATTTTACATTATACATTTATATTATTTATATGCGATGAACTCTGATGTGTTTTACACGACTCGCAAATTATTTTCAAAGAGGCGACGAAGAGGCGACGACGACACTTAATGTTTTTACAATCACAAAACAAACAACATAATATGTAATTAAGGAACTCGCGACGTCAATACTACGATTCTGCGTGGCGCGAAAACGAAAGGCTACGTGACACGCGCTTAGAGGCACCTATCGTGCGCCGTAACTCGTGTGTTTTACTAAACATAAAAAACGTGTGGTGCAGTCACTTACGTTTTCGATGGGTCTGTCGAAAAGTGACTTGACGTGCATTATAAAATAAAAATATGACGACGTAATCTGCGCGCGTGTCAAGTTATCGACAATAACGCCGATTTTCGCTTTTTTATTATTATATACCCGTGCGTGTGTCTTCAGTGTCAGCAGTGTCGTACATTTATCTATAGTTGAAAATATAATATTTATCTTTTTATCTTATTTAGATATAGAAATATTATGTTGAGTACCGATTTTATCTTTTCTATGTAATAAAATAATTATGATGAAATTATTTAGATCATTTTTTTTGTTTTTTTGTCAAATTATTTAGAACTTTTTCCCAAAAATTATCGAAAAACTATTCAGAATTTCGACAAATTACCTCTTATTGTACCGTCTAGAGCAGCGGTCCCCAACCTTTTTTTTCTTCCGTACCCCTAACTTAAATATTTTGCTATATTGTACCCCAATTCTTTTAAATTTTTTTCTCATAACTGATCTTAAAATGTGTGAATAAAAATCCAAATCGCTGCTCGTGATGCTCTTGGTGGATGTATTGAATTTTAAAGAAATAATAAATAATTTCTTCAACGAAACGATTCTGAATGGTGCTTCTGTTTATTTAAAGACTCAAAAATTATAAAATGTATTATTATATAATCATCGAAAAATTTTAACTCTACTTAGTTGTTTTTATATCCCACTATTAATCGAGAACAGGAAAAAAATATGTTTTGATGAGAAACAAATACTGGAAAAAAACTTTCTCACATTTTTTTTTCACATCTTCAAATTGCATACTATCATTGCCACCCACATAATATATTTATATAAAATATATATTCTACAATCTATAATCTATAAACTGTGTCAAAAAATAAATCGACGGTTAAGTTTTTATTCGTGACAGAAACTTTTCAACTTTAACAACATAAATTGCATGTTTCCGAAATTAACCGTTTAAATAAATCAAATTCAACTTTTTCCGCCATTACCCATTTATTTTTGAGTACCCCTTGGGGTACGCGTATCCCCGGTTGGGAACCGCTGATCTAGAGTAAAATTATGATTTTTTAAATGTTCTCTAAAGTAGGAAAATAAATTATGAGCAAATAATCAATCATAATCGAGTTATTTTATATTATTTTGTTTATATAGTAAAATTGCCATTTTACAAATGCTTGTCTTGAATTTTGTAAACTTTTCTCAAGTTATCTGTTTTTTTTTTATCTAAATAAATGGTATTATAATATTATTTATCTGTTACCTAGATAAGTATTTACATTTTTTATCTATAATCTTGTCTAGATAATTTTTCGGTTATCTTTGTACAACACTAGAGGACGTGTTTACCCTCGTCTCGATACGGCGACAACGGTCTACAAAACACATTTGTGTGATACCAGTGGTACCTATCTGTACGTCATGCGGAGAACAACGGTGCTGTGCACGTCAAGTCAATGGGTATTTAATAATATCCACGCGAACAATGCAAAAGTGACAGTTGTTCACGCAAACTGTTATCGAAATTCGAAGATGTTAAAGTACCTACTCATCGAATATTATAATAATATGCATTGTGTGTACGGTGAATTTACGAGCGTCCCACTTTTGCCCTGGAATAGGGTGTAAATTTGAATTTTTTCTTAATTTTCTCTCAAGCGGCGACTACTCGAAATATTACGCTCAATACGTATTCAGCTGTAAGAGAATGTATTTTTTTTTTTTTTTTTAATTTGAAAATGTAGATACTTATTTTAATTCGTATTAACGGACTAATACAGTTTAATAAATATAAATATTCGAGTGCCTAGCGGAGTGCTTGCAGTGTTCCACACTGCTATTATTTAAACTTTAAATGTTTTTCACTACATGTTTTTGGTTCTCCCAGAATTGTTTTTCCATACAAAATATACAAAACTGTATGGAAGTGTTTAATATTATGCGTGAAAAAAAATTCAACGTTTTTCATCGTATAGGTACGCAAGACGATCGAGTGGGACATTACACGGGTATTCTTCACTCCTCAGATGGAATACTCTTGGTGGATGTGTTGGATTTTAAAGAAACAGTAAATCATTCAGTCGGTTTCGTATTATGAGTACGTTTAACAATATTGTTAAATTTATTTACATTCAATTCAAAATTCGTCTTTGATAAGGAGAACTGTTAACCTTTTCATGATTTAAGCAATATTACTTTTGGAATAGATAATAACAGAATAATCTATGTCTACAATTTTAACATTTGTAAAATTGATTAATTTCGCCGTGTTTTGAAATTTAAAGTTCTCTTATGATTAAAAAAATGTTACAACTCATTTTAATAAAATCGTAAATATAAGTTGACTTATATAAGAGTAAATACAATGTTCTGTCCTAAAAGAAATAAATTGAGTAGATAGTTACGTAATAACAAGGAACATAAATCTATCGTTATTTAAATAAACCGTGAGTTGAGCTATTATTCTAAACTTTAAACGCTTATAAAAAATTATTCAGTGAGTCAATTTTGGTGAAAATTATGCCACACATGAAAAATCTTTGGATAAAAGAAAATATTGAGTTTATTTTATGTTTCAAAAGTTATGAGTGTTATGACTAATGAATGAAAAAAAAAAAAGAAGATTATTTTACGTAAAAATGACCAATATCATAAAAATTCTAACTTTAAATAATTAAGAAACTTTAAGTTGGCTTATGATTATCGACATTTTTTCAGGTCAATTCGACATAATATAATATTTAATGTAAGGTTTTCGATAAAACCTTACAAAACAAAAGGCAATTCCAAAACGATATATTTGCCCCAAAATAGGTCAAATTTTTTTCTCCGTCTGTATTCCACTATTTTTAATAATGGGTAAAAATGTTAAGTTTCTATTTATATTAGTTTCGGAGTTATAGTAAAAAATTTATAAAACAGATTTTACAAAATCTCGTTTACGACATATTTTTCCGTTTTTACTAAATTTTTCAACAGGTTTCCCTCGTTATTGGAAAGTTTTGAAAAAATACACTTTCTTAAGTACCTACTATCTAAGTGTGATTTCTGATATTGTAAAAAGTTACTGTATGAAACTTTTAGACAAGTATTTTAATATGAAAAAGTGTTTTCATTAAAATAAATTCATAATATCGATAAACAACGTTGTAAAACCACTGGATTCTTCACTCTAATCAGAAACTAAAATATTTCAATACAAAGTGGCGAGGAGAACAACTGTTGTTTAATTTTTGTAGCAACAAGTTTGAAAATAGGTATTTTTTCCTCCAACAGGTAGTTACACTTAAAATATATATATATATATATATTATAACGTTGACTGTTCTTACGGTTTTATTTTTAATTTTGTTTTTATACCTACTACGTTTTATGTTTTCCAACAATTCACCGTTCAGAGTTATTTTTCACTTTAAAATAAGCATAAAAAAAAAAAAAAAAAAAAAGAAAAGAAAAATAGACATCATTGTAAAACAACTCACTTCTTCGCTCCACTCTGCACCACTTGTATTACCATATTTACTCTGTAAAATATATATGTTTAAAACAAAATACGTCTACACACTAACAATATAGACGTGCGCAATGATAATTTGTTTTACATAATTTGCATATTTTGTGAAAAGGTTAAAGAGGAACCACAAGACGCGGCGGCGGCGGCGGCGGTCGTAGTGCAGGCACTTTGAACTTTGATAATTTGAACGTACTCGCATAGTTAGGAAAACCGACAAAAGGATCTACTACCCACGTGAGCGGGCTTCACAAGATCGCACTACATATTCGTATTATATTGTGTAATAACATAATTTTATTCTGTTTTTGTTGCACACAGACAGATGTAATGGCGTAAAAATTGTTTTTTGTGATAAATTCAATTCAAACGAACTCGTATTATATTTTCTACAATACGATAATATAATTATTAATTATTATTATGTTCGGTAAAACATATTTACGAAAAACCGCTTTCCGAGGTAATTTGAGAACACTGTTTAAATAATTGCTTCCCTCCCGACTACGACAATAATAATAATAATAATAATAATAATAATAATGATTTTTTGATGGTATGTTTTAGACTCTGAATGAAGCGAGAAGAAGCTTACGGTTAGCTTATGCTTACACAATGATGTTTATTACTTTTTTTTTTGCTTTCTTTTCTCGAAAACATTCTTTCGTATAGAAATTCACGTCCAAAAGTTTTGCACAGTAACTTTTTAGATGGGAAATTACACCCCAGATGGCATTTTAATGAGGTCATTTTTCAATACTTTTTCCAAAAATGAGGAAAACCTGTTGAAAAAAAAAAATGAATTAAAATCAACAAAATATACAGTAAACAAGAGTTTTATGAATTTCGCTTAAAATTTTCACTAATTATCCACAACGGTACTATTCAGAAGGGAAAAAGATTTTCAACAAAATTTAACTACTATTTTGAGATTAATAGAATATTTTTTGTGAATTACTTTGTGTTTTATAAAAGTTTTTATAGAAAAAAATTTAATTCCTGATATTATTAGTTGGAAATTTCACTTCGTCTAATTAACCTGAAAAATTTTTAAAAATCGTAAGTCGACTTTTGTTTTTATGAACGTTTAAAACAGGACTTGAAAACGTTATAATTATAAAGTAATATAACAGAAATAACGATTTAAATAATTAACAAACGATATTTAAACGGTAAACGAAAAATGAAAAGTGTAAAATTACGCTATGTATAAAACGTAACATTATGCTAAAATGTGTAATAACTTTATATCAAACGTTAAGCACAATTCATAAAAATATATATTATTATAACGTTATTTACAAAATAATTTTTACTTTAACTATTGAAGTTGATTAAAATTTTGAATTGAAAAATAATATACCTATTGCCATTTACATATACGTATTATTTACTAATTTATTATAAAAATATTAATTTATTGACAAGAAGACATATCATACTACACACATAGTACACATTATAATTCTCACATCATATTTTCTGGTCATTGAAGTAAAGTCTTGTGAATTTTTAAACAATTTACTAGTGCTAAGGAAATACCACAATAATAATGGGCAGAATAGTTTGTAATGTTGTGCAAACTATGCTCTTCAAATTTAATTCTGAAACAAACATATTACGTATATGTTCACCAAATTCCTGAATTTCTCAACAGAGAACAGTTAACTTAGCTATTAACTTTTCTAGTTTAATTTTTAAATTTAAATTAAAGAAAACAAACATTTTGTAAAAATGTTTAATTAGTAATAATATTACTTTCAACTGTTGAATTATGTACACATAAAATTTGAAGGATATGTGATCTACCGAAATAGGTGATATATACCAATAGCTTCGAAATCGAAAAACATAATAATTATATCTATACATATTTCATATTCAATTGATAAACATACATGAGATACACTTTTAACTGTCCTACTTTTATTATTTTTATTTGTATTTTATTGATTCAAAAATACAGGATTCAGGTTCTTATTTAAGAAATTAAAAAAAAAAAAAAGAAATAGTAATAATAATAATAAAGAAAGAAAAAAGACTTAAAATTAAATTCACTTGCAAATCAGTCAAAAGAAGAGTTGTGATGATCACTTCATCCATACATGCATTCGATTTTTGACGATTTCCTCAGGGTATTTTTATTTCAAGACAAAAATAATAATAATAATATGTGAATTAAATAATTTTGCTATCGATTAAAAAAAATAATGTAAGTTTATTGTACATAAACACGGGAATACAATATTATTTTATACATATGATCTTAACTAATTCTCAACACTGATAATATAAGAAATAAAGTTTTATATTTCCTCGACACTCGAATACCCGATATTACAGTTCCCACGCGGCATATAATCAAATCCCAAAAATATTTACCGAATATTAAGAACATATTTTAATGAATACAAAAACCGGTAGTCATAAAATAACAGTATTAAATAACGCTATGCATAAGTTTTAATGTATTAAATTATTAATTATAAACACATTAGGTTAATAGTCGAAAATTAAACACACAGGTAATTTACAATAATTTTACTTAATCCTCCTGAGAAATTATTATAATGTAAAACGAATTGAAACCGACTTTTAATTGTTTTATCTTGTCTTTTTTTTGGCAAAATCATCGACGTCGAAAGGAAAAACATAATCGAATATTGTTTTTTTTTTTTTATAGCTGCCAATTCCATAATCGTTTTAATTAATTTTTAATTATTTTGAATTTCCCGTTAACTTTATAATAACGCGATTATGCCGCGTGAAAAGTATACGTATTTATCATTATTCATCATTTGTCGAGCGAACGATGTCTGTGGAAATTATATAGTAGTCGGGAAAGTTTACTGATCCCGAGTTTTACGCGTTGTTGATTCAATTTAAAGCATATTATATAAATATTTATGAGTTATATTTTAATTTTTAATTCATCCGTTACTCTCGAAGATCCCTGCAGCCGTTAAATCTTTAAGTGCTAAAAACAGAAAACAAAAAAACAAACACTTGTTACTGGTAACAACAATGTAACAACGGCTGTCAATCCGATTGTAATCCGAACAAATCGCGTATTTCACTAAGTATGTATTATAAAACGATGTCACGTATTTAAGTCATCACGCTGATGGCCATCGGAATCGTCTTGTAGAAAATAAACAAAAATTTGTTTAGAGATATTTTCACTGTCGCTGCAAAGAACAATACCATTTTAAAACCGTTTTATTACAGCTCAGAGACGTGTTGTGTAACAAGTAGTAAATGCGTTTCCCTGTTTTAAGACATTAAAAACGTTATAAATTTGCTAATAATATAATAATATGTTTTATATATACATAAATCGATCTCGTCACTATTTATTTTAAAATTTATACTTTCAAAATATGTATATGACTTCAATTACAAAAGTACCTAGCAATATTTGCGTTACGTAATGTATTCACTATTCAGTGTTATAAAACAGTTTACACGCGCATTTTATTACCACGCAGTTAACATTTTACAAACTTATATTATTATTTCGAGTATTTTGAAAACTCAATTACGCGGCTTTACGTACACGTCTCTGTTTTATATTTTCACTTTGAACGTTTTACTTTTGGCATTCGATTGATTTTCAAGTATTTCGAATAGTAGACTTGTGATTTTCCATTATCGTGCTATACAACGGTGGTTGACGGATGATACAGGTCACGGTTTTCGTTAAAAATAAAAGAAGGACGCGGCGATTGGACAAATTAACAACAATATCCCTTTTTTCCGAACCGTAGTCACAATATAACATCATCATCATTATTATCTCCTCTCTCGAACCACCACCTATATATTGAAAGAGTTTGCAGCCTATGCTATATATATATATATATATACTTTTTTTTTTTTTATAATCCGTTGTCAATACTGTGTTGTCCTCATTTACTTTGCGCCGCAGTGTTTGTTAGGGCGTTCTTTTGTGCGAATGATTTATGGACGAACGGAACACTCGCGCGCGAGTCGCCTTCGCTGGTAATTGATCTTTTTTTATTTTCAAATTGCCTTTTATTTGACACCCTTGTGATTTCGTGAGTCCGGGAAACGGGGCACATCAATACACTTAGAAATTGATTTCGAAGTAAGTATTCGTTTTTTTCTCTGGTTAACCGTGATTTTGCATCGGTTCTAATTTCCGTGAAAATTCCGCATAATTGGTATATCCAAGGCCGTATAGCCCCAGGGTAGGAGTTTCAGAGCTCAACCTCCCCCCCTGAAATTTATTTTTAAACCAAAATAAATAAAATTATACAACAAATAAAATAATTAATAATATTAGTTTATGTAAAATTGCATAAACTTCACGATAATGTAATTGTTATTATGGCAAACAGATTTTGTTGAAATTTTTTCGGTCCTAATTTATCTAGTCAAAATACGTCTTTACAATTTAAACCCCTCCCGAAATGTCATGGTGGTGGCTACGGCCTTAGGTATATCGCATAATAGGTATTACCGAAAACTTGCGAAAAGCGCGAAAGTAAGAGGGCTAACAAAAATTAAAATACATTTTATCGATGAACGTAATTAATTCGATCGACTTATTCGTATCAAACGAAATATCTCGGGAAAATATTTCGGAAAACACATTTTTCATTATTTACTTGTCAATCACAATTTAATGTTTGAACATTTTTTTTTTTTTTTTAAGAGTTAATTATCGCCATTTGGTTCACAATTATTATTTTATGATGACTATCAGTGGCGGCCCGTCAGGGGAGTCTTTGAAACTGAGTCTCCCCATAAAAATACCTACTTGCTACTAATAAATCATAAGAATTCATAAAAAAAATGTTTTCTAATATATTACATAATATAAATTATGAGTATTTACTGTTTTTAATATCATTAGCAGTAGACACGCCACATAATCTATAAATAATAGTTTCTTTTGATGGTTTTTCCTGATACCATCAATACGACGGACATCATTTGGGTGAAACTGCCGCCCGGCCGTTTCAGTCATTACA
>JAIPRM010005014.1:0-21483 GCA_025469315.1 Stegophylla sp. TES_Ste_2020 | reverse complement strand
TTAAGACTTTGAGTGAACGCAACGTAATTACAACGTTAACGACGGTAATTATTAAACGCAATTAGTTCGACGCGGTGGGAATTCATCACAAAATGATAATCAACCCGCTAAGAAGATAATAATATATTAACTGATATTTGGTATGTCACAAAAAATAGGAATGCAAATAAATGTTTGCTAAAAATAGTTAAAAAGTAATATTAATTGTTATTATAAAAAGAAACGTTGAAACATCATAAAATTATTTTAAGGAGGTCTATTTTTTTTAGTGCTATTCAAAGTCCTCTGGTCTCATTTTATTTTTACACAAATACACTGAATTTAAATTTTATACTATACTTAGAATACGAAAAATCAATTTATGATATTTCGTGAGCGATCTCTACGAACACTAATAACCTGCATCCGTGCATTTGGTCAGTGGCGTATTTATATACAGGCATTATAGGCACGTGCCTACAGCGGAAAATTTTTAAAAGCCATTTTTTGTTTATTGCTTAGTGTTATAATCTGAGTATTGACTCTTCGGAATTTTATAATTATTTTATTGCAAATGTAATGTACATAACACACAACAGATAATAGATAATAGAATTTTAATTTTTGACAGTAAAAATCGTAATTAAAAAATATAATAATCATCATTACCAGTCAATATTCGATGTATAAATATTTTACTGGTGGCTGTTTCACAAACATCTACAAAACGTATTAAAAATTAAAATTACTGAAAAAACTCTGTTTAGGTTTTATCGCAAACTTAAAAATATAATTTTATATAGGTACCAAGTAAAAGTTATATTAATAATTCTGAAATCATCGATTCAGTTAGTGCGTTAATGTATCGAAGTAAAATAATCATATAACATTTATTATCTATGTATTACAATGTTAGGTATTCATTATCATTTATTTTAACTACAAGTTATTTTATTTTTATTACTTCTCCGACATCAATATTACGTTTCTAAGTTATTTATATTTAAGTACATTATAGTGGCAATTTTCCACGGGCCTACAAGCGGTAAACTTTTAAATACACCCCTGCACTTGGTACCCGAGATGTGTTTTTGTCCGGGTGACGTCAAAATGACGTGTAACATATTTTAATAGTAACAGCGACGCCAAAGCGTTCTATTTAACTTACTGAATCCGGTGGAACGATGCGGTATCTATAGCTGAATTAGCGTTCCGCGTCTCCGCGTGATTGCGGCCAGAGATTGTTGGAATTCATCAAAAGTTAATCAATCTTTGGCAAACGGCTGCTGCTACGTTGACATCGTTATATTGTTTACTTAAATTATTAGCTTAAAAGGTGGATCTGCACGACTGCAGGTGTATCTAGTGTATTAGCATTATTAATAAGGAGCTAGGGTAGATATAAAAAAACAGAATTGACTAATGACAAATTTTGAGATTTTTTGAAGGCCGTTAGATAATATAACATGTATATAATATAATGTTAGTAAGGTTATACATTTTGACTCGTGATGATATCAAGAATTAAAAATGTTGTTTGAGGAAGACTCATAAAAATCGAGATATTTTCAAAATTCTATATTTATCCCAAAAGTGGCGAAATTTGATTGTCTGCACTTTATTTGTATCAGTTTGTAATGCACTATTGTTGGTACTGGAGTTATTAGTAGGAACTTTAGTTCTGAATTTACGCCAAATGATGTACTCAAATCGATTTCATAAAAATGTAGATTATGACGTATTTTATTGTTTTTTACGTACATTTTTATTTTTTGGTACCTTATTCTTCCTTTTTAGATTCTGGACGAAATGAAAAAGCTAATATTTTTACAATAATGTTTTTTTTTTCTGTGTACAACTTTTTGTATGGAAATACTTGTTCAAAAGTTTCGATCAATAACTTTTTGAAACCGGATTTGTCTCTAGATTGTACTTTAAAAAGGTCATTTTTTGATATTCTCAATTCTTCAATTTTTTTTTTGGAAAAAACTACCCGAAATTTGACTAAAACGACTCGGAAACCATCATTTTTTGATCCGAATTTTATGAAAATTTAAACATAGATAAAAAATCATATAAGAAAGATTTTGGCGCAAGAAAATTTTGAAAATGTGAAAAAAAATTTTGGACATTTTTCGAAAATTTTTTTTTTCTTATATTATTAACTTCCTTCGTTCAGAATGGTTTTACTGAAGAAATGATTTATCGCTTCTTTAAAATTTAATACGCCCGTCGAGAGAATACCACCCGTCGTGCGAAGTACTCCCATCGTGCGAAGTATGTCCGGCTTTTTATTTTTATTTTTGGGAAAAAAAAACTATTGCGAATATCGAAAAACGATTTCTTTAAAATAACAAGAAATAACAAGAAATTGAACATTACAAAAATCAATATAGTTGTAGTGTTATTAAAAGTTAAGATGAGCCTTCAAATTTAAATAACTTAAGATAATTTATCATTGAATCTAGATTTTATTTCTTGAATATAGTGGTTAAATATGGTATAAAAATATAAAATGGTTATTTAAATTCATTTTGTAATATTAATGTTGGCACTACTTAACAATACTATTAATATTTTGATTTTGATTACCATCTAATCGAAGAATTTTTAATTATTCATATAAAATATTTGAGATTTTTTAGTGGCATTTTAAAACATAAAGGTGTAATCGGATTTGTAAACCTACATGTCTTCATACATCTAAAAGAAATTATAAAAATTTTCACTGAAATAGATAAATCTAGTTTGGAAGTCTGTATTAATTATAAACAATTTTTTATTCAATCACAATAACTACAACGTCTGTGATAATATTGTTCTGTAGAATAGGTAATATATTTTAAGTACCACGGTTGACAGTTTACAAAAATATGTAAAAAAGGTATTTACGAGGACGGTGAATGCTTCAACTTTCAAGCACGCCTCCCTCGTCACCACTTATTCGTACCGATCCAAATCTTTTTTAGATAAAAAAAAATTGGTTCGAAGTCATTGTATAATTTTGCTAATCCTTTGCTCCACTCACAATCAAAAACATGATAAATAGAGATAGAATGTTGACGACAATTGCATTTTTTTTCTTTAATCCTACGCAATGCTCTCCAAGCTAAAAATTCGTTTCGTGTCTCCCTGATTCAGAATATGAAAATTTAATTTTGCATTTTTAGACGTTTTGGTTATAAATTCATTGTTTTTGTTTTTTAACGTCATTTTTTTAAAATTTGTACGTCATTATATTTTATTTTACAAGCTTTTTTTTGTAGTTTTTGTAAATTATCGGTCATTTTTCTAATAAAATTAAGACTTTTAGGAACGATTTTACCTTTTTAAAAATATTTTTATCAAAATTATTGAAGAGTTTTTGTTACAATTACATATAATTCATTGGTAGATATTAGGTGCTCACACTGTATGATACAACTCGTACAACATTTGCTTTTACAGAATATATCCCGATGTATACGCTTTATATATTTAAAAATATTGTATTCAATCAACCCGATAATATCTTTGTCAATATAACGACTTTAAGTTCGGTATTCACATCGATTTTTTAGTTTTCTTACTCAATTTAAATGTGTTTGGACACTTACAATTACATATTTTTCAATTTGTATTTTAAGCAATTTTTAGGCCATTAAAGCTTTTTTTTGGGGTTATTTTCGGTACTTTTTTAGATCATCAACATCCTATCTCTAAGAATAAATAATAGACACCATTATAACGTGATCGTAACCGATAAGTGGTAAAAATAACAATAATATTATAATAATTTATTTCAAAACTACTATGAATTGTTTCCTCAAGACAACACATAAACAAAAAACGAAGTATGTATCACTTTTATTTCACTTGTGATTTTACGGAGCTTCGTCAAGACACGTATATAATATGTTATTATATAATATACGTGTTACGGAATGAAATTAATTTGATTTCATAAACTTTGTAGGGTTGGGAAAATGTCATAACCGTTATACCCTCAAATGGTGATCCCGTGATATCCGTTTAAATCTGAATATTTCTAATATTGGAAAAGTAATAGCATTTTCGCGGTCAGGCGCGTTAGCCGACAACTGCCAAGGAAATAATAATAATAATAATAATAGTTGTCATTTGTTTCGTCATTTACGTCGCAAAATCGGTGTTGTACGTTAATTCACTTACGAGGAGGGAGGGATTTGCGTTTAATCCACGCATAAGTCATCTGTACCGAAGCCGTTACAATATTGTATTATCGCAATTAGTCTTCGGTCCGAGAGCAATATTACCCCTGAATGACTATTTGTGTTTGTCTACTTTGATGTTGTACTTCCCCATGTATACGGGAAAAAATTCTCATTTACATCTCTTCTTCTTATATATAGTGATAATTTATATTGTGTGTTATGAAATAGTACTTTTTAGATTCTGAGTAGATCTTAGAAGCAAGTGTTTTTACAATGATAGATACTTTTCTTTTTTTTTTTCGTAAACACTTATTCGCAAAGAAATGCTTCTTCAAAAAATTCTAGCAACCTGTTTTTGAAACAGAATTTGTCTCTAGATGATACATTTGAGACTTCATGCATAAAAATTTTCAATAGTTTCCACAAAATTTGGAAAAATCGATCCGAAATTCGACTAAAATGCCTTTAAAACTATATCTTTTTCATTCAAACTTTTTGCAAAAATATTAAAATAGACTCCTAGACAATAATATTAGAAATTTTTTGGTACAAGACTTTTTTTCTCATCAAAAATTTTTTAGATAAAACAGGCTAAGTAAAAAATAATTTTTTTTCATTATAACAAACTGTAAGTTACAAATAAAATTGTCTGAAATAAACCGAGGCTCTACTGGAAATCATTTACTTGAAGAAATAATTGATCGTTTCTTTAAAATGCAATACATCCACCGATAGCATCCCTCCCGAAGAGCAAAAAATACCCATGGTGTGAAATACGTCAGACTATTTTTGTTATTATTATTATTGTATACGTCAAAAATTTTGCAAATCAAGTTGTTTAAAACAAATTTAACTAATGGTTATATTATTATACTTAAGGGAATGATGTTTTTTCCAACTATACGGATTCTTTTTCCAGGGATTTTTATTCCGGAATGTTCGTACATGATATAAAATATTATGACGTATTATTACACGTCGGACTATCATGATCCCTCTTCTCTCCTCCGCTCCCTCCTCGACGCCAACCGTCGTCTTATACACTACACGAGGAGCGTACTACGAGTAGTAGATCGTGTATTATTATTATTATTATTTGTGTGTCGGTACACCGCACGCGGATGTGTGTATGTGTGCTCGGTTTCGCGTCTTGTAATTAATGACGGACGGGCGCGACCCCGGGACGTCAAGTCGCAGTTTCTCGTTTTTCACGTGTCCGTTTCGGCGCGCGGGCCTTGTTTTAAAATTTCCAGACGGATAGTATTCCCACCCGAGCACGTATATTTTTGTATATAGATAAATTGTTATGTGCGTTTATATAAATTGATGTGTATGCTGTGTGTGTCTGTGTTACGCTAGCTGCACAGATGGGTCCGGGGGGGGGGGTGCGATGGAAAAGGATAGAGATGAATAAATTATTATGCGACGTCCGAACGGCGCCAAACGCGTTTCAGGGTAGTAGGGCGAGAGCGCGTTTTGGGGGAAATACGTGCGCAAATCAAAATGGTTTCCGAATGCATCCATTAGTGTGCGGAGGAATCGGAACACAGGTTGTGATCGTACGGAAGGGGGATGGGGAGAAGTCACAATCCTTTCACAACATGTATAAATAAAATATTTAACGAGTGGTTTACACAAATATATCTCGATTTATTTACATAATATGAATTCAGAGACGCATTAAGCAGGAGGCAAAAGGGGCATTAGCTTCGGGCGGAAGTTTTGAGGGGGTGGTAAATTGTTTAGACAATACTTGTACATTTTTATTCAAAAAAAAAAAAAAAAAAACTATAAACTTTATTATATTCTCTCAACTAAAACTGGGTCTGAAGTCGATCTGTCTAAAATATGGCGAAGATAATGATGTTTATAAATTTTTTTTTAATAACTTGATGATAATTCTTTCCAAAAAGCTATTATCCGAGTGGAGTGACAAACATTTTTTGGAAGTTATTTATACTTACATATATATATATTATCAATAGGGTTAAGGGCGCAAAATAATTTTACTCCCTTTGTATTGACTTTTAATGCACCCTTGATGATGTGAAATCGTTCTTTACACAAGCAGGACATCCATTTCATGAAAATTTTCATATTGTGAATATTACGTTACGTTTACACTCTAAATGGCTGTCAATGATATGAAATGGACACGATACTAAAACTGTCGTTTTAAACAGTTAAAATTTTTTTTTCAATCAAACATATATGTGAGTGAGGTCATATTACAATTTTAAGTCTTAAAATTAAAAATGTTGTTACATAAAAACTTACAAAAAACTAGAAATTCCCAATATTTTCAAAATGCTATACTTAATTCAAAATTGATCAAATGTTTTTGAAATATTTATGAAGTGTTTTCATGACCATTTTTAACAGTTGGTGAAAGTTTATAGCTGCATTATTTTTGAAGTTATGTTAAAAAGCAATTTTTAATTTTTCACAAATTCCAATAATTATTGGACTCAATTATACGCAATAGTATGTTTTGCATAATCTAAATGACTGTCTGTTGATAGTTAGTAAAACAAAAGTTAGCCGATAGATTATTTAATAAACATTTTATTTCTACAAGCGAATTTATCGACAATTTCAATATAGTGTTAATACCTAACAATAATTTAATCTTAATTTGAATATTTTTTAAGTTTAAGGAAATTTTAATTTTAAAAATGTACAAAAAAAAATTTATTCGAGTAAGTCTTTATAAAATGTTGAACTAAGATACAAAATATGAGTTGAATCCTATTATAAAATACCTATTTATGAAACATGGAACTTCCACGTCTATCCGTCCATGGAGTTACTCGTACCTACAAGGTAATTATATAAATATTTGTATTTAGTAACTTTTTGTTTATAAACACATAAAAAAAATTGTAAAATTATACTCCACTTAAATCACAATTATATTGGTAATCTGCAACTAAAATCCCCCGAGACGCAAAAGACTCGTAAAAAAAAAAAAAAACAAAAAAAAAAAACATTTGTATAAATTGAGTTATTATTTATCACATTACACAGTTACTAATTCGTGTGTACGGACCACCTTTTTGAGGGATGTAACTCACCCCCGTAATTACGGTAGGTCTATTGAACGTGAGTAATATCCAAATGACTGTCGGACGGTTGCAGTCGCTTTTATTTTATTTATTTTTTTATATATTACACGGATTATCCGGCGGGCAAACGAATCAAATCAATTATTTATAAAAATCGCGCGTTTATTCGTATGGGACGACGTGCTGCGATGCTCATCTGCCCGCTGGGAGAAGCCATTTGTTGCAGCGCGTGAAAACCGTCAAAAACTAACCCACGCGAGAGAACGACTTATGGCTGGAAAACCGTTGAGAAAGCGAAAATCAGCGAGTCTTCGCGCTCGGTAGCCCCATCGATTATTATAATATCGTCGTTTCCCGCGCGCACGCGCACTCGAGTTCGCATCATAAACGAGTTTCAGGCGCCATAATATTTTAACTGTCGTCAATGCACACCCAGTGAATCGCCAGTGCTGTTTAACCGTTCATAAATCACCGCTCGTGAGTCAGAAAATTGTAATCAATTAGAATAAAAAAAAAAAACGAAAAATTAAACGAGTCAAACGTTTTTTTTACAAAACGTGAAATTGTTTTTCTTCGCGACTAACATGAAATATTTAATATATATATACAGTATGTACATTAATTGGAAAGTCAGTAGTTATTACTCCTAATAAAATGTAGATATTGAAGTTCCGTTTTTTTTTTTTTTTACATAATATGTGACTTATAGCCAATATTTTACTATGATTAAAAGAAATCCAAAATTCAAAACCACCGAAAAAATTTTTTTGAAAAATTTCGAAAATAGCCACTTTGTAGAATTACTTGTAAGTTACTCGAGGAAAAAAACAATTTTGAAATCTGTTGAATTTTGGATGAATGAGAGCATTTTATTTTTCAAAAAACACAGCAAATTACATGCATAATTTCATTACGAAGATCATGGTTGTATAAAATTGAGTTACGTATAGCAGTCAATGGGGGGGGGGGGCATTTTGAACATTTATAAAAATAAACAAAAATATTACAAAATATATTAATGAGTTGTGTGTACTTCATTACCTAATATTATATTATTAGTTATATATTTAAAAGTTTAAAAATTATACAATTTTACAATTTGCTGTGTTTTTTGATTAAAAATGCTCTCATTCATTCAAAATGCAACCGATGTCAAAATTTTTTTTTTCTCTGATTAACTTATAAATAATTCTACAAAGTGGCTATTTTTGAAATTTTTCAAAAATTCTTTTTTTTTGGCGGTTTTGAATTTTGGATTTTTTTTAACCATGGCAACAGATAAGTCACATATTATGTAAAAAAAAAAAAAACGGAACTTCAATAACTGCATTATATTAGTAGTAATAACTACTGACTTTCCAATTAATTTACATACTGTATATATATATATATATATGTGCAGTAAACAATTCGTATAAATAATTACTTAAGCTACCCCAGTGACACTCAATAATCTGTACCCCGCCCTCAGTGGCGCAACTAAGATTTTTTCAAGGGGGGTGTATACCTATAAATCTCTACTATAATTATTTAAATATAAAATTATAATCAATGTTTATGTGCACTTTACAAGAGTAGTTCATTAAATAGAAATTTTATATAGCAAAATCTAACTGTCTTTTCTCTGAGTTAACATTTTTATAACGTTATTCGTAGCAGATAAATAAAATTTAGCGTCGCATATTCTGCAATATGAATTTTAAAGCCTGTTTTAAGTTTCTCTACAAATTTAAAAGGATTTTTCACCATAAATATGTTACAGATAAATTTAAAATAAAATTTCACCTACCTACTGTAGATAGTTAGTAGATCGATAACGATAATTTGATTAGACTTTAAATAACATTAATTACTGATTTTGAGTGGGTAGATATCCTGTTTTTTGGTTTTTTCTATATCGTAACACATTATTTCCAATTATAATTTGTAATGGATGTTCTAACTCCTAATGAAAACCTAATGTTAAATATTTCATAAAATAGTGATCAATGTTGAAATATTATGTTTATTTTAACCTTTACATATTTCTGAATTAATAGAGGTTATATAATTGTATAGTTAAAAGAACTTATTTTTCAAATTCTTATTGAATAACATTTCTATAAATATGGTTCAAGGGGGAGGGGGGGTCCAGACACCCAAAACATCCCCCTTGGTAGCGCCACTGCCCGCCTTCCTAAAAGCACATAACAACGAGGACAAGTAGCGAGTAGAAGAAACGCTTTTCATTACCATTGCTATTACCCGCGTATGTACATTACTGCCAGTGTTCAATTCAAAATAGCATATTAAACGTTATTTAGTTTTATTAAGATAATAAGAATTTCATAAAATATTATCTTGATGTAGATAAATATACGAATTACCCGATTAAAAATAAACAAAAAATAGATATTAATCGAGATGAAAATGATAGATACATATTATTCGAATTCACACGAGATTAAAAAAAAAGTTTAACTAAATATTCTAAAATAATAATAATAATATAAAACTATTGAGATAGTTGAATAAGTTTTAAATATTTGAAGGTTTAATGGTATTATACTTTTATTTAACCACCAATATTTTTTTTTTCATAAATAAAAATATTTTAGTATCGTATTTGAAAAATGTAATATTATTGGCATACAACTTATAATTTAATCAATTGCAATTTACGTTATATCTATTATTGTACAGATTTTTTATATGTACTTATATGTAATGTTAGTTTAATTTGATGAAGATAATTCGCCCGCTTCCAGGGGTCCAGAAAGTCGATAAAAGAGTATTTTTTTTGGATTTTCAAATTTTACCCTAAAACTGTAATACTTATAATAAAGGCTCGGAAGTTGTTGCATTTGCATGTTTTTTTTTTAATCATTAAATTTATTGCTAAGTGAGCTACAAATTCGTTCCAAGATACTACAATAAACATATCAAAAGTTTTTCGTGCATATTTTTGCATATTTGGTGATTTTTCGGTTTAAAAGCATATTTCTTAATTTTACAATTTTTTAGACCATATTATCTAATTTATGAAGATTCTGTAGGACAATTCATAAATAAAATAAATAAATAAATTCATATTGAAAGAATTTACTAAATACTCTTACACTGTATTTTGTATATCTCCATTTGAAAGTAAAAACAAAAGTTTTTTCTCAATTGATTAATATAAATAAATATATTTATAAATTATAACTGCAATAAATTATCTATAATTATTTATAAGTTTTGAAAACATCAAAAAAAGTTTAGTGGTTCGATATAACATTTCTCAAGGTAAGAACATTTTAATTATGTATTTCAGATTGATAAATAAACTGAACAAAAACATGGTTAAGTGCATTTTTCAAGGAATGTTTTAAAGGCATTTTTTTTTATTACTTCACTTTTTTATATTTATAATTTAATAAAATATATTTTGTAAAAATGATGATTATGCGTAAAAAAATAAAATATAAGTGCATATTTGTACTTTTTTAAGCGCATAAGTGCATTCATATTTAGTACTTTTTAAGTGCATTAAGTTCCGAACCCTACTTATAATTATTAAAACGTTTATGAGTTTTTTTTAAGACAAGAGCAATGTCTTTGAAATAATGCTTTTGCGAAATTTCTTCAAAATCTATTGTTTGTCTATGAATTTTTTTTTTTTTTTTTGTATTATTATTATTATTAATACAATATACATTGTGCAAACGGATCGAATTCCGCACAAGGTCACACGCCCGTAATGATGACTCGCCCGATCTATATCGGTTTATACATATTATAGGCGGGTGGGTCACGTCTCATTATTATTATTTATGCCATAATATAGCTGTAAACGTGTATGTAGGACGAGAGTGATGCGTCACCACGTCACCACGTTCATAGTATTTTATCAGATGACACTGCGAATCGAACATTGCTGTGTTGTGTAAGATACGAAATAACAAACCACTCGTGTATGTGTGTGCGCACGCGCGCGCGTGACTAAACACCTGTTGTAGCGATAATGTGTACTTCGTGGGAGTCTATGTAAATCAAGTGGTGGTTAGACGGGGCTTAGCCCCTTTACACTTATCTTTGGCACCCTGTATCATCTATTTTTGTGTGTGAAAAATATGTTCTTAGCGTCTTCATTGCTACATAACTTCATGAATAGGGCAGAGGACTTATAGCATATTTGCATATTTATTTTGCTCAGTTACAAAAGTAGCAGAGTACGAAATAAATACGTTTCATGCTTTTACAAAGCTAGTTTTGAAATTTTATTTTGCATATAAATGCATATTTTGAGTATTTTTATACTCTATTTTAAATTTTTTGAGACATATTTAACTTATTTCAATTTTTTCCACACCGACGTTTTTATTCCAAACAATTCAGTCAAAATTTTTAGATAAAATTTATTTACTTTTAATTTTTGTCGCATAATATTGTTTTTGACTGTCCGCGGACACACGTATTTCCTAAAACGCTTGAGGATTGTGAATAAAGCATTAATAATACATTTGCTGTAATTAATTTCATTAATTGATAATCATTAATACATAATCATATATGACAATGGTTTAAATTATGTTTAAATTAAGTAATTGTTTTGACTTATTTTAAAGCCTATTTATTTCATTAATACTTTTAAATTAAATTGCAAAAAATAGATATTAATGTATATTTTAAGTGCATAAGTGCTTGCATATTTAACGTTTTTCAAAGGTACAAATCCTCTGCCCTAGTTATGAATTTTCATTTTATAATATTTTTTTTCGTGTTTTGTACCAAAACATGTCTTCCATTACACAAATATGATTTCTACGTCACATAAATGGTTTGGATGAAAAGCTTAACCGTTGAGTTGTGAACGTTCGTTAAAATAGTTTTAAAACAAAAGTTAACCCTTTACTTTGGAACAACGTTAAATTAATATTTTACATTTTGTACAAGGGAGGGGGAGATTTTTAAAAAGATTTAAAGACATTTTGATTTAATCATGCCTATATTATCTTTCCATTGTAACCACATTAAGGAACGTATAAATAAACGGCGAAATTCGTTTATTCCATAAATGATAAATTAGTAAATAGAAAATAATATGGTCGTAATCGCATGATTAATTATTTTTCATAAGTGTGTTGAGAATTTTGGGTTTGCGGCTTAAAATTACTCTTATTACTAAAAACAATCCACTCATTTTTGTAATTATTTTATATAATCGATAGTGTATTTTTTTGAGAGTTGAAAATTGTTTACCAGCAAAATATCAGTTTATAGTCCGCACCACGAAAAGTAGCGGTTGGCCGCCATCACCTCCCGGACCTCACTCAGTCTGTAGACTATGGTTCTCATTTTATCGTGAATATATTAATAATTAATTATAGTCATTAAGCTTATTTGTGTTGCACTAAACATAATAAATAGATAATAACAATTTACATATTTACAAGCACAGCGTTTAAAATAAAAATTTTAAATTAGAAAAAAAGAAAAAATTTTAAACATTTGGACAAAGTTTGGCAAGAAGTTTAATATAAGCATTACATCGAAAAATCCGTTTGCCGCGGACTATAGTCGAAAACCCATTCTAATCATTTTTAATACCAATAAATACGACGAAATTACACATTTTCACGAATAATTGTGAATGCAATTTTGATTTTTCTGTTATTATTTCAAAAGTAATATTAGTTGAGACTTGAAATTTCACTTATCGTTTGAGTATAGATGGTTCATGATTTTGTGCAATTTCAAAAATCACCATGTTAAAAAAAAAAAATACCTATTCACTGAGTTCCGCTCAAAATTGGTTTTAAATATTTTCATTTTTCATTTTAAAAATTGCAGCTAATTAAATGCGATGAGCATCAATAAAAAAAATATATTATATTAATAGAGGTTTGAACTCCTAAAACCCCTTTGTGCCAGGCCTGTTTCCAGAGTTTCAGCTACAGTCTCTTGTATGGTAGTTAGAACCTACTCGTACTAATAATTTATGGGATTCAATTTACCTAAAAATAAATGTATGGGACTCGATTTAACGACCTGCGTTTACCCTCACTCACGACTTCGGGTTTACGTACCAGCTGCAATGCTGCGTTTAGGATAAACGCTCTCCCGGGTCAAACCGGCGGAACCATTTTCCTCCCCTCAACATTCTTCTCTAAAAAATAAAAAAAAAAATCTTTTTTCCTCCACAAATAAAATAACATTCTCCTCTACTTTTCATATTCCTCCAAATATTTTTATTTTCTACGGCTATATCATTTAAATGGACAAACAGTTTAAAAAACTGTGTATAATGTACTTTCATGGACGTAGCGAGGGTAGGACAAGCCGCCTGTACTTCCTCCCCCCATGCGCCTGAAATTGAATTATATATCTTTATACATTATACCAAACGTTTATTTTTCTCGAAATATTAAATAAGTTTTAAGAACACGAAGTCTAAAAATAATTTAGTGGAGAACTAGTGTAATTGTGTACTTAATCATTTTATTACACATGTGGTTTATCTATACTCTAATCTAACTTTTTATTTCCAGAAAAATGAAAACTGCCAGAGATTAGTAGTGACGGAAGAGATGAAGAACTAAGAAACTTTTTTTTTTTTTGCCCACCTCTTATTGAAATCCTAGCTACACTTTGCATAACAATATAAATCCAAAAACTATGGTAACCTTGTTTACTGGTCAAAATCATCAATATTATAGATTTCATTAATCTTAGAATTATCAAAATTTTTAAATCAAAAAAATAATGTCTAACACATATATTACAATAAAAAATGTGTGAGTTATTTAGCATTAAATTGCGGCCAAACTGAATTTTTTCATTCCTTCTTCACTTTTTAATGCTGACAAATGAACATAATTTAATATATATAGGGACTCTTGAAATTGAGTAGAAACAAATAAAATTAATTTTATCTCAATTAACATGAAAATTGAATTTCTGACTTTTAAATACACGTAATCTATGCCTATTAATATTTTAGATTCTGATCTAAGTGAAGAAGCTTATGATTTTACAATGATATTTATTTTATTTTTTAAAATTTTTTCGTATAGAAATACTTGTCCAAAAGTTTCGATAAGTAGCTCTATAGAACCCAAATCACATCCAGATGGTTATTTAAAGAGGTTATTTTTCTAAATTCTCAATAATTTTTTCAAAAACAGGGAAAACGTGTTAAAAAATTGATAAAAAACGGCAAAATTTACAATTAACGGAATTTCCGTAAAATCGAAAATTTCTTTTTGACATAACTTCCAAAATAATGCAGCTAGAGACTTGAAACTTTCACCAAATTCTAAAAATAGCTACGAAAATATTTTATACAAATTTCAAAAAGATTTGATCAATTTTGAGTTAAGTACAGAATTTTTAAAATTTCTCGTTTTGTGTTAGTTTTTATGTAATACATTTTTCGACTTTTAAATACACGTAATCTATACCTATTAATATTTTTAAACTCTCATTGCTCCCTAACGTGGAAAATTTTCACGTTTGCACTCTTGTACCTACAACACGGGTGGCGTGCGGCACTCGGATTAATGGGAAAACGGTATCGGCGATTTTCTCGGGGAAAATGGTTTCTCCGGAGAGATTTTCCCGGAGGCCGTTTATCATTTACCCCCAGAAACAGCAGTTGTCAGCCGCCACCGGATTGACCACGCGCGTCAAGGAAACTCGGGTACATTATTTATGTTTTGCAGCAGTGCACGCACGCGACCGTTATGTTGTCGTATATTCAGGCGGCGGCGGCGGCGGTGGTGGTGGTGTGGCAAATTCGATGTCCGACGGGATGGGACGAGGGGGGTTAAGGGTCGTAAAACGGGCCGCGAACGATTAATAATAAATATAAATTAATATACGCGAGACGTGTATGAAACAAAACAGTAAATATCGTGTGTGTGTGTTTTATCGACACAGGCGCAAAATAATAATAATAATAATAATAATGGTCGAAAAACCGTTGCAATCGAACACTCCAATCGCTTTGACGTGGAGTTTGTGTCCCATTTTTGACCTATTCAAGTGCATCGGAGTGTGGAATCGGTATGGAATAACGACGGACACGTCGCGGGTAGTCGGTTTGTTTGTTTTTTTTTTTCATTACTATTATATTTGATACGAAACACAATAAAAATCGATACACGTCAACGTTAAGCCGAGCGTCGCGTCGTCGCCGTTATTATTGTTAATCAATAATCCGAGACATTCTATTTTGATTTCACTTTTGCTTATAATAAAGTCACGGCAACCCGATCGCGTATAAAAAATTTATGGTTTTAAAACGACGCGATAAGCTTACGCACGGAATGTCCAATAATTAAGTATTTTTATTTGAAAAAAATGTCACATAATAATTATTATTCAACATACGGCCCAGCGGTTCCCAAACTATTTTTTCTCACGCCTCCCATGGATGATGTAAAAAACGATATAAGTTTACAAACAGTTCCTCAGTATTTTGATATTTTTATGCTTAATGTTTTTCGTTTGTATGATCAAAGAAACAATCGTAACTTACCTATATTTTAATTTCTCATAATTTATGCTATGTTAAATAATGTACTTGTTTTCTGTGTACCTACTATTTACTAATGTCCCCCCCCCAAGATTAAGATGTGACGTGTGTACGTAATTACCGCTCTATACATTTTTTTTCCCTTGTCTAGTTTGAATTGACATTTTTATTTTAATATGGCGAAAAATTCTCCTTTACACGATAGAAAGCGAAATGAGTGAGTCATAAATTATGTACATAACATACGCCATCATGCTTTGTCTCAACACCAGGACAATCATATCTTAACTCGTCGTTACTCGCACTGTTTTCGTTGTCTCGTTTACTTGCACGGGGTATTTTTTTTTCCAAGCATTATTATGACTAAATTTAACATTATTATTATTAAATTTTATTCATCGAGACCATTTTTATATTTTTATAAAATTTCGAAAGAAAGTAAATAAATGTAATAAACATTAGTCAATGAGAAGTAAATAATTCAATTTGATTATGTATCATTATATATACATATATTGTAATGTTGATGAAACCACAATATTTATATAAATAGCTGTCTGCTGTGAATTGTATACGAATAAGTTCTTAATTTAGTAAGATAACATAATGAAAACGGTTTGAGGATTTCCCATAAGAATAATTTTGTAATAATATTTGAAAAGTTCATTGACTATTAAAATGTGTTCATAACTATTCAATGGTGCGCAATTTCAAATAAAAATTTAACATAATTAAAAATAATAAGATAATTATAAAATTAATATTTACCAATTGGATCTAAAATTAATTGATAAAATTATATTTATAACATTCTTATTTGAGGCTATAGAAAAGTACAATCATATATTTCTGTTATAACACTGATAAATAAATTAAAATTTGCTGGGGTCATTAATAATTATCCCGTGCGAATAACAATGGATTAAAGTTACAATAAATAATTCCGATTATTTGTAGGCATTTGTTTTGTATAAATAGAAAATTTTATAACTGCTTCTATACCAATTTATACTGTTTAATTTCTTGTAGAATGCAATCATTTTATGAAATTACTTTTACCAAATAATTGGATGTTCTGATAATATTTATATTACGTCTCCCCTACCAGATGTTCGAGCCTCCCAAGGAAGGCGCGCCTCACAGTTTGGGAACCGTTAACATACGCCGTCTCGGCTGTCATAAAATATAATATAATACTATTAAAAATGCAATTTTAAAGTGCTTAACCATTCGCGGTTCGATCCAAAATGATTTGAACTGAAATTTTGATACATACCTGAAACAAACAAAGAAAAGCTAACATTAGAAACAAATTCAGTTGTATTATTATTATTATTATTATGCACATTATTATATTCGGAATATTCTTAAAACCAATACAGTTCAGAGTATTTGCAATATATTCTATTTTGTATTTGAATTTGAGTTTCAGCAATATTGTTTTCGGACTAATTGACTAAAAATTAATTTCATAAAAATTTTAATTTTTGAAAAATTACTAGTGAATAGTACCGGTGAAGAGAAATTAAGAATTTTTTTTTCAAAAAACACGAAACTTTTTTTAACATAAATTCAAGTGTACAATAGTATAAAAAATAGATCTACTCCAGAAAATAGACACTTAGTTAGTGCTCTACTCATGTACTGACAATGTACCACAAAAAACGACAGTCGCATTTGTTTTACCGTACATTATACAAAATACGTCATACCATATTTCGATGACAAATAACTTAACCACATGTAACAACATAACATATAGGAATCACCAAGGCCAACCATGGATGTCGTTGATCTTCTAAGTGATAACGCAATAAATGAGTCCCAAAAAATACAAGCTAAAACGAGTGGCTCTGAACTGGTAATTTATTACTACGGTTGATATATATATTTTTAAGTAAATCTCTTTAGTTCATCAGACAATAATTTCAGTATTGAGTGTTTAATTTTAAAAGCATACGTTAACATGGATTGATCACAATGAAAATTTTTGGTAGGTATTTATAATAAAATTATAAATGTTAATGCTTTATAAATTCATAAATCATGCGGTATTTTCGACACTTACTTTAATAATAATTATAATAATTTTAATTTGCACTTTTGTTTATTGTTTAATTTTATATTAATATAATAACTAAGTTTTTAGTCGGTTTATAACGAGGGCTAACCAAAATGCGAGAATTATTATATAATGGCTATAAACGGTGGTTGTAATACCTTGGTAAATTTGTGTTTTTGTTTATTAAATAAGATGAATCATAATGACTCTAAAATCATGAAATTTAATCAAACCTTGAAAGAATTTAAAGATTTTTAAAAATATATTTTCTACATAATAAAATTGTGTCCAGACTCGATACCTACGCACTCGACGTGGTCGACGCGTTCTTTACTTAAACAGTGTTTATCGCTGCGCCTAACTCAGTGGCAACCAGATATTGAGGCAGTATAGTATATAATAAAGTGACGAATATTTGCTACAGTACCATGTCCGCTAAAACTATTACATTATACGAGTAAAAATACATTTACACTTATGATACATTAACATATTTTTTTAATTTGTTAGAAAAAATAGTTTTTTTTTTGAGAATTTTAGAATAAAGTGTCCTTTTAAACCACATTGTATATAGGTGCACTGTTTATAAACGTATGCGACGGTCACGGTTCATTTAACAAGTATTGAATTTCAAGATTTATTATCGGTTTGTTTTCGCTTGATATGCGTAGGTAGACATATTATATTACAGTTTATTATAAATAATATTCATGTAATTTTTCTGGTCACATGCTTTTTTTTTTTTATGTCGACATGTTTTCGTATAGAAATTCTTGTCTAAAAATTCCGAACTAGCAATTTTTTTAAATCACAATTCACCTTTAAATGGTATTTTACAAAGGTCATTTTTCAAAATTCTCAGTAGTTTTCTCAAAATTTAAGAAAAAACATTCTAAAATTTTGACTAAAAAAAGAATCAGAAAGAGTATCTGACCCGAAAAGCGAAGAATATCCGACGTGCGAAGTATGTCCGACTTTCTTGCCTTTACTTCTTTTTTTTTTATTATTCTAATAAATACAGGAAAAATATTCAAAATTTTTTTTCACATTTTCAAAATTTTCTTGAGCTAAAAATCTTTTTTGTATTATTGTCTATCTATGTTTAGACTTTCATAAAGTTTGATTCAAAAAATGATGGTTTCTGGGTCTTTTTTGTCAAATTTTGGGTATTTTTTCCAAAAAAATACAAATAGAAGAATTGAAAAATTCAAAAAATGACCTCTCTAAAGTACCAACTAGAGGAAAATCGGGTTTCAAAAAGTTACTGATCAAGACTTTTGGACAAGTAGATTCATACAAAAAAGTGTTCACAGAAAAAAAAAAAAAGAAGAAGAAAAATAAAAACATAAGCATCTTCACTTCGTTCAGAATCTAAAATTTAACAAGACCCACCAAAAATATAAACATGAACCGCAGTTTGGGAACCTCTGTGTAGAAGCTACAATTTACCTTGTAGTTTTTGACTTCAAATGAAAATAAATTTTTTTTAAACCTAAACCTCATGAAAAATTCTTCATCATCCCAAATTCTTAAATCCGCCATACGATTTCGAAATACACGTTTTTTTCGTGTTTTCGGTAAACCTACAGTAATGTAATCATCCGTCAAATATAAAAACGAAATTACAAAACATTTTTCAATTTTTTTTTTAATTTAAATTTAAAGTATTCTTTTAAAACATAAAAATTCGTAAATGATTTCACTACACACATCTGATAATAATTAACAAATTTGATTCAAATATTAGCTATTATTCTCTAGGTAAAATATTATTCAGAGGTAAAACCACTTGACAAGTATCAGTAACTTTACTAACAGCTTTAGGGATATCCAGACATCGTACAACAGTATTCGCTTTGATATCCTAGGGATAACTTATATAATATTACCAACTTCCTTCAGTGTTGTTCGTAAACTAGAAATATATCATTTGAGTGCGGATTTTGAAGGCATTTGCTTTTTTTTCTATCTCTCTAAAACGAAGCTACGTCAGTTATAAATTCGATTTATACCACTTAGAATGAAATTCGCAACATTTTATTTGCTTTTTTACATTTAAATGCTCTTTGTGGTATTTTCTGAAGTTTTTTTTGTATTTTAAAGCTTTTTGAGATATTTTAGGCACTTTTTTTGGCTTATAAATTACATTTTTTCAAAATGCGTTCTAAATAAACACACGTATTTGAAAAATTAATTTATCTTAAAGAGATTTTTTTTTTGAAAACTTAAAAATAAATTTAATTGCTCAATTCAACTCCGATGATATAGGTTAATCATTTTGTAATTTTTTTTTTTACAAACTTTGATAAATTAGGTGTCTTTAAAAGAATAAATGTAATTTACAAACAAATTGTAAAAGAAAAAGAGCAGCATCATGATTTTTTTTATAATTTAATTAACTAATAAATAATTATGATATGTTTTTCGTAATTAATATGTATGTTTTTTATCAAAAATCCCATTTTTAATGCCTTTTTGGGAGATTTGTTGAGCTTTACTGCTTTATTTTAAGTGCTTTTTTTTGGTTTTTTATTGCTTTAAAATCCGTACTCTATAGATCATAATATTTGTCTGTACTTTCTCCGATTTTTTTTTTCAATTAAACCTTTGTAAAATGTTTAATTTTTCATTCGTACGAAAATTTTAATTGACCAAAAAATTCGCAATAAAATTGTCAATGTCAAAAAATCAATGTGCCAAGTTTCAAAAAGATCGGTTGAACCAATTTTCTTTTAAAGTACATTTAAAGTGTGTATAATTATAGGTGAAAACTAACGAATTTCGTTAAAATTGTAATTTGAAAAGGGTTATAAAGAAAAAAGATGTCTTACGATTAACCAAAAGTTTTTCAGGTAAATTAGACATAATATATTATATTATATGAGTGAGATCATATTAAATTGTCAAGTCTTGATATTGAGAATTAAAAATTATATTACATAAAAACTAACAAAAACCAAAAATTTCGAATACTTTCAAAATGCTATACTCAACTAAAAAAAGATCAAGTGTTTTTGAAATTTTTATAAAGTATTTGCTTGACCATTTATAATATTTGGTGAAAGTTTCTGGTTTATACCTACATTTTTTGGAAACAATTTTCAATTTTATCAAAATTCTAGTAATAGTATCATCTATAGATATACTGACCGAAACTTTTGGACGAATATTTCTATACGAAAAAAATGTTCACAGAAAGGGGTAAAAAATAAAAACATCATTGTAAAATCATAAGCTTCTTCGCTCCGCTCAGAAATAAAAAAAAATCGGTACTCGTCTAATATGCTACCTACCCATAGTATGCTACCTACCATAGTTATTTTTATTTTATTTCATTTTATTACAGGAAAGTACATTGAGTCATATCTTAATAGCCATTATGATATCTAATCCACCAAGACCCATGATAACTTACTGTTAGATATATTATTTTAGTCTATATTGTGTATGTGTTGTGTTCGTGTAAGTATCCTATTCGTTGTGAGTTCAAACAAAAATGAATAAATCAATGCGCTATTTGTACGGGTATATAAGATGTAATGAGGAAACATGTGTTATTTATCTTCAAGAGAGAAACTTGCTCCCAGGACTTGGTAGTTGTTCCAAATTAAAAGATGGTGTTATTTGTGGAGGTACGTTGAAAGAATATCAAAAAAATAATCGTAAAAGAGACTCAAATGGTGATTTATTAAACACTACTTATTT
>JAIPRM010005013.1:0-21484 GCA_025469315.1 Stegophylla sp. TES_Ste_2020 | reverse complement strand
AACTTTATGCACTTAAAGCCATAATTCAAAATTTAAAATTGTGATGAATATAAAAAATGTTATATTATTAAGTGAGATTATTATTATTTTTATTGTTTTAGAATGAGAGCCACATGCAACCACGACAAGAGCCGCATACGGCTCGCGAGCCACAATTTGGCCATCCCTGTTATATAATAACACAATAAAATTAATGTTTATTGTAACTCAACAGTGTACAGTTTGTGGATACCTGAATAAAAAGTTATAGGCGCAAAAATTGGCAAAATGTGCATAAAAAACACTAAATATAAACACTAAATAAACATTGAATTTACAATGATTCAATTCATCATTTACGATCATATTCAATTTTTTATTTTCCATTCCGTAAACCTTTTTACGTATAGAAAAATACTAGACCAAAAAAAATCGATCACCCACTTTTTGAATCAAAATTTGGCTCTATAGATTGTAATTTATACTTGGTATTCTTCGAAATTCACATTATTTCAAAGGGTTTACACTTGTTGCCATTGTTGAATTTCTGTCCTCTACCACTCTGACTCTGACCTTTACCCCGACCTCTAACCCAACCATCCCTATCTTCCCTTATCCTACCCTTCCTAAATTCCTTTGTTGAATTTTGTAACCATAGTAGCAATAATAGTCAAATAAAACATAAAAAATGTATTTCTTTGTACTGGCCAATATTCGAAATGGTAAAATTGATTTCGACGTGATTTAAATGAGCCGGTAAAATATGTTGGTAATCATGACAAACATGATAATCTAAATAAATAAAATTTAAAAGTTTATTCTGCGTGTATGGGGTAATCTTTGAAAGATTAAATCGAATTTGACTGAATTTAACCATGATAACACGATGATCTAAATTAATAAAATCGTAGGGTTCTTTTTATACGAGCTGAACTGATTTTGACGGACAGGTTTTTTCGTGCAACGAAATGCATGGATACAGCTAGTATATATATGTATAACTGTCAATTGTCATTGTATATTAACTGATATTCTATTTAGAATAATTTTATTGACAAAATAATTAATAGATTCTTTAAAAAGTAACACATCAATCAAGTCTCACCCGAGGGTCGAAAAACACCAATAGTACAGTATGTTCAGCTTTTTAAAAATTTCCTTCATAAAAAACATTTATTTATTAACAGTCAAAACATTATATACATAAATATGTACAATTTTTTTTTTTTTTTTTTTTTAAGGGGTGTACAAAAATTAGCGTTCTGGGGCCAAAATTCTGAATTCATCTTTGAGTAATGAAAAATAATATGTTTACCCCAATATCTCCACCTATATTGAATAATGCATCTGTATCTCACAAGATACAACAAACTGTCTGTCCTTCACTGTCGGTTTCTTCCACATTTGAAAAACAGTAGTAATAGAATATCGAACTATAATAATAATAATAATAATATTAATATAAACTAACCGATTGCAACGCACTAATACAGTCATTTGTGAATTTGCAGGCTTTGACGGCCTGTGACCAAGTTAACGTGCGCACCAGCGGAATGATTGCTTTTATGCATGATTTGATGATCTGGGAAAATAGTTGCAATTCCTGTGCCGACAGACCTGTGTTGTAAGAATAATTTTAATGGAATTATACATAACGCTAAACGTAACGTCGATCGCACTGTTACGCGAGTCCGGTGTTGAGATACGAGACTGTGAATACATTATATCTAGATTTAGATTGACGATTGTAATTTTATTATTTGACCTGACGTATTTTATACAAGACCCAGATAATATTCGCAATGAAATTTTCTATCTAGGCACCAAGTTTCAAAAAAATCCGTCAGGCCAATTTTTTTTTTTATGTATGTTGAAATGTGTAATTTTAGGTAAAACTAACAAATGCCGTAGAAATTCTTAACTTCAAACGGTTATAGAGAAATAAGTTGATTAACGATTTTCGATATTTTTTAAAGGTCAATTATAAATATATGTCAGTGAGATCATATTACATTTTCGAATCTTAATATCAAAAATTTTATTACATAAAAACTAACAAGAAATGAGAAATTTCCGAAATTTTCAAAATGCTGTACTTAACTCAAAATTGATCAAATAGTTTCGAAATTAAAAATAAATGTTTTTGTGATCATTCTTAGTAGTTAGTGAAAGTTTAAAGTCCCTAGCTGCATTATTTTAGAAGTTATGTTAAAAAGTAAGTTTCAATTTTATGGAAATTCCGGTAATTGTATATTTTGCCGTTTTTTATTACAAAAATTGTACACGGAAAAAAAGAATAGCAATGAAATAATAATAATAAAAAAAAAAAATGTATGATAATAAACATCATACTATCAAAAATTAATATTTTTCTTTCTAAGGGTACATATACCACAGGTTAATAACTAATGGTCTAGACTCTAGATGAACTTTGGACGACGGACTCTAATTTTAGATGAGTCCCAACACCGAACTCGATTACCGAACAACGTGCGTGAAGTCTCTCCTCCAATATTTATCATATTTAAATGATACCTGCACCAATCTTTTGGAACTTAATTGACACTATTTGGAAAATAGTTTTCCAAATTTAGAAACCCAAACTTTTCTCGGAAAATTAAATTTTCTAAAGAGGAGAAAAACTAAGCGTGTCTACTTTGTCCTATTTACATCAAATGTTTACCATTAATTTGGAGCTTAATTGGAACTATTTGAAACCACTTATATCAAAAAGTAAAATTTTCTCGTTATTTTTCTTGTTAACTTATTATATTATAACTATAGCAATACTAATTTGCGAAAAGATTTTAAAAAATGTAAGTACTTGGTGCACACTGCACAGCGTTTTGTGAAGTCTTAAATTTTAGGAACCAAACCAGGTTTTAAATTAAATGTTATTTAATAAAGTCACCGGTCCGAACCAAACAAATTTTGGATTTAAAATGTTTATGAACCGGATTGACCTAAAAATTTTAACAGGGGCTGAACTCATACCGAATTGATTTTTATTTTTAACCTGACAAGACTGATAGTTTGATACAATTGGGAAGAACAAATAGGCAGCAATATTTTTGTATTCAAATATTCGTCAAGTAATGTTATATTTATGTGGTTTCCGTATAATATAGTAATAATAATATAAATAATAGTTAATAATAATAATAATAGATATAGGTATCTACATTTACTGGAAAAATTTAATTTGTTGAGAGAACTGTACAATTTCATAATAATTGTGTGCTAAATTTTTTTATGACTTTAACTTAGTTATTGCGAAAATATTTTTATACGAATCTAAATCAAAATAAAATCAATAAGCAATATACACGTATGGTTTCTATTGAAATTACTGTAATAAATGGTCCTATATACCTATGCAATAATAATAATAATTATACATCAATATATTTATAACAAAAATTATAAATATAATACAGACAGTTTATATACAATTATAAGATTGTATTATACTTTCGAAGCAAAACTGCTAAAAACTATAAGAAATGCATTTATTATACTTGGATTTATTTTATTTTATTATATGAATTTGACTAAAATTTACTTTCATAATATCTGAGGTAGAACAAGTTATTTTGTTAATAATATTTTATTTATCAGTTAAATTTTTTCTATGTTTAAAATACCAATACTTTAAATTCAGTCTTGATTAATTGAGTATATTTCTTAGGTAATCTTAATGAGGCTCAGTTTAGAAAATAATTTATATTTTAATAATTTTTATGATTAATAATGTTAGTTGTACAATTGTCTTATTTCAGAAATATTTAATAATTTTCTAATTAATAATATTTGACGAGTAAAGTATGTGCTTATGTCACTGTTATATCAAAATATGAGTAAAGTCATATGATTCCTTTATTTTGTGAACCCCAGATAAAATAACTAGTATGATGAGTTAAAATAAATCAAAGTTTGCAGCTATCTTTTTAGTTCTTTGAAATCTATTGAAAAGTTAAAACAAAACAGTATCAATGATGGGTGGAAAATATTTTAATTTAAAGTTTTCTGCTGAAAAATTTAATAAAATAAATCACAATTAATTTCATCAGAATGTTTTATATTAAACATGGAACAAACTCCATGGAGATCTTTTGAAATTATTTACCCATCACATACTATAATAATTTGTCAATATTAAGTTATCTTTTATAAATTGTTAAAAATATAGTGTAAATTGGTATTTTTACGTTGATAAGACTGAAAAACTTCATATAGTGATATTAAAATGTTTTTCAGTTACTATAAAATAATAAAAAATTCAAATTATTTCATTCGTTTTAGACTATTTACATTTACAATATAATATTTTCTGCCTTTTTGACTTGTTAAAAAAATACGACAAATTAGAAAAAAATAAGAAATTTGGGACATGAATTTAACTTTGTTGGCATAAATAGACATACGACGTGATTTCCAACAAGAAAGAAAACTCTTTTAAAATTTTTTTGTTTAATTTAATTTGCATCGTCTTCACTAAAAGCTTATGTTGACCATCATACAAATTTATAATAATTACATACTAAATTTTTGTGAAAAAAACGTTTCTAAATGTTTAGGTACATTACACATACCTGAATGATTATTTAATATTGTATGTAATATGTAATAAGTAGGTACATAAAAACAAAATAAACGTTAAATTACAAAATGTGTATGCGTAAAAAATATTGTTAATTGCTGCTAAGGATGTAATTCTTCTCTAATATGCTTCAGTTTTGGACGAAATCAGCTCTAGAACAACTTGACAAATTCAAAATAATTTATTGGTAGCTTTAGTGATTTTTGACTTTTAAAAACGGATTAGCAATTACTTGCGAAATATTAAATATTCTACAAATTATATGCGAACCAACTTCATAAAAATTAAAATGAAGGACTTCGGACATCTGTAATTAAAATTTACATCATGTTAAATTTGTTTTCTAATCTTTAACTTATTATTATTTACTATTCTTTTTGCTCTTTTTCAATAATTTTAAGATTTTCCTAGAAAAGTGTGGGATTCCAAATAAGGACAACTAATTTCTAAATAGTACCAAAAAAGTTCCGAATTATCGGTGAAGTTTTGATGTGAATTAGATAAAGTAGAGAGACATATGTAATTAGCCCCCTTTAGAAAATTTTATTTTAGAGAAAAGTATGAGGTTCCCAATTCCAAAAAACTAGATTCCAAACAGTTTCAATTTTATTTCCAAAATTTTAGTAAAGTTTTGATGTAAATTAGACAACGTAGGAGGCTGGCCCCTAAATGGAAAACAAATTTTCCGAAAAAATTACTTAGTTCCAAATTTGGAAAAACGAAGTTCCAGATAAGTTCCAAAATATTGGTGTAAGTTTAATGTTAATATGATATATTTGAAAGGGGGAGGTAACTTCACGCACGTCACCTGACGTTGTTATCCACCGCACTGCAATTATTACCCTCTATGATATAGTTGTAGTCCTTAATCATGGACAACGCGATTCTGTGCAACATAATCAGATTTGGAACGATGCTGGTAAAGTCCGAATACATGATAGGCATTCCGATCGGAACCAGTTTCCAGCCCTCGACTTCCACCATCGTAGCAGTAGTAAAACTTCACGCACAGCGCAAATACACGCAAAAAATAATTACCCATAACGCTCCTCAAGTGAGTCAAAAAAGTTAATTAAATTGATTAAATGAAATACTTGTCAATGTCCAGGGTAAATTTCCAGAGGCCTTTGGACACTTCTTTCGCGTGAATGATGTGTTTTTCGAGTTGCTCTTCGATGTCCGGATTGATCTGCTGCCACCACTGCTCGAAAGTCTTGGAAATGCCTCGCTGTTTCATTGCCATGTAATTATCGCACACTTCATTAAACTTATTGAAGACCAGGTGTCCTGATAACCATTTGCGTTTGAGGACTTCCTGAAAATATGTTAAAAACTAAGATTTTTTTTTTTATATATTATATATAATTTTTAATTTAATAAGAATACTTGGCTCTCTTGGCCAAGTAGAATACTACATGCTTCATTGCAATTGAATTTAGTACATGCAATTTTTTTTTCCATAAAGTACAGGTGTGATTATAGGTTTTGAAAAATACACCGATTCCGATAAAACCGATATTCCTGGTATCAGCTGATACCCAACTCTAAATTTCAGCCACCCCAACCCTATCGTCATCCCCCGGGCACCGGGAAGCAGCACACGATAGGCCTAATAGTATTGCACACTTACTGATCGCAATACTTTCAGCCGGCCTATCTGTATCATGGCCATCGTACAAACGCCTGAGTACGGGGCGAACAGTGTGCTGATCTCGTGCCTGTTTTTGGTGAACGCTTTAAGCAGTTTCTCAATGTGAGAGAATATGATTGTGAACAAGTTTTCGATCTTCAGTCGAAAGAAAACCCCGAGCTGAGGCCAATCGGACAAATAATGAAAACTCTGCAACACGTCCATGGCGTCTATGAGGTTGCACGAGCTCATCATCGCCTCGTCAATTATGACCTGTGTCCTCGAGCACAACTGGAAAAGTTCACCTTGAAATCTATCGAAATATTATTATTATTATTATTATTATTATTAGATAATTAGATCCCGAATTCGTATGCACTTAGAGATTATACAGACCGATGAATAGATACAAGATCATAATGAATCATTGTAATAATAGTATGTTCACATATTATTGCAAAAATGAAATTTATACGATTTTATTTTATTTGTTATTATTTCTTACCATTAAATAAATTGATTTATATTATTATTATTTATTCAATTTATTTGTTTCTCGATTGATACTATAGCTCATAACTAAATAAATAAAATTGATTTATTATACTATTATTTTGTATTTTTGAGTAATATTTATTAAACAATTATATAGGTACACCTTCACTTGTACGCTCGAGGCGTATAATGTACAGTTAACATACTATACTCGACAGATATTATTGAAGTAAACACGGGAGAGTTTAAATATTTTCTTCGAGTAAACATAATATTGACCCGGGAGAGTTTATATAATATAGTCTTCAGGTTGAATAATTCGGTGTACCGTAACTGCGCACGGATCGGTGGCCATTTTGTAATATATCACCTTAACTCTGCATACAAGGTTTTTTTTAAACACCTGAGCCCCACATACGATGTTTTTTTTTGGAATATTTCTAATTACTTTTTACCAACAGCACATTTTTTCGTTGACTGTAACAACATTTATTTTATTTGCCATAATATTTAAATAAAACTGAATTAAACAGATAATATTTAATAACTTTAACGAGTAATAATATTTGAAGCAACTACACGACTTAAGCTGGATTCACTATGACCCGAACTCGTATTCGTTTAATTATCAATTTTATTATAATAGTTTTATGGCATGTGGATTTTTGACGAATTCGTCCTGTAAACGTTACTTACAAGAGAAATAAATATTTTGGTTATCATATTATACATTTTACTATATCAGTTTTTTGACCGTGCGGAGGTACGGTTTATGCGGAGTTTCGGACTCCCAAAATATTTTTATTCGTGCGGAGCTACGGTGCGTCCGAATAATTGAAGTTGACCCGGAAGAGTTTACAGGTCATTAAAATCAAGAGAGTTTATAATACCTCTGCAAATGGTTCTTTCGCGTTATATCCGGTGTACCTGTGGAGATAATCGTGGGAATCCCAACCCCTCACCAGTCACCAGAGAAGCTTTTTTTTTTTTTTTGTGAAATTAAATTAATATATAATAGTGTATATTATATTAACATACCAAAATAATTTAAAAATTTATATAACTCGAACAAATATTATTAATTTTTCATTAAAATCACTATTTTTCTTTTATTAATAAATCCGTATACATTCCTTAACTCAGAATCGAGAAGTGTAACACGTAATGTGTTCACATTGCCTGGAAAATCGACATTGTTCAATTATCGGACACTGTAGTGACAGTGAAATATTTATTATTTACCCCTTCTCTCTCCTTCAAAAATATGTTCAAATTCGCTGATGGTATATGCATGATATAAAAGACTAAATTAAACGTGTGTTATGAAACCGGAAAAAAAAGTGTATTCCATACAATGAGAAATTTTAAATCGAAAAAAGTGTATATTTATTGATTTTGATGAGTATTTATCATTTTTTTAAAAATATTTGATGCTTTTGTGTAAATAATATTTAATAAAAATCATAATATATGTCATAAGCCAGATTTTTTTATAAAATTGTTTTTATTTATTTCTCTGTAACTTTGAAACTGACAGAAATAGAAATTTGAAACTTTCACCCATTATCAAAAATAATAGCGTAACACAGTCAAAACTCACAGACGGACTAGTTTAATCATATCATTTTAATTCGTTCTTTTATATTACTAATGCAATGCATATTTCATACCTGAAGTCATATACGAAGGAATTCCACAGTGTACAGACTGATTAAAAATAATGATAATAATATTTTTTTGTTTATTAATCAATAATTCTCGAATTGGGAGGAGTGGTTGCAAAGGGTATCATTTCCTCCACTAGCATTTATTTTTAGAATTTTCCATTTCTCCACTACAATTTTAAACCATATGTGTCCGAGGCCTTACATGATTTTTCATTATATAATTTTGTCGTGCATTTTTTATAGAAAATGGTTTAATGGTTTAGAAATTAGTGGGAAAAAATACCCTCTACAGTACACACCAATACGACCTACTCTAGTTTTCATTATGTATTACACTATATTTTATTATCTTTTAATGGTAACTTTTTGAAATAATAATTACTGTTTCAAGTGGTTCGACCAATTGGTATTCAACACGTCGTGTATTGTTACCAACGGCTCCTTCAAAGCATTAATAATGCAATCGAAGTCGTATTCGTTCTTTTCAACGGCCTTTTCGAATCGTATTCCTGGCGCCAACATGAATTGTGGTTTTGGAACAGCTATACGGTGCACGTCTATTCTGTGTGTACAGTGGATATTAACAGCGATTTGACAAAAGAGATAATTACTAGGAGGAGAGCGATCGTTGGTGGATTTAGAGCTAGACTTTTAAAGAAAGGGCAAAAGCCTGTAACATTTTACTATAAGATATACATTTTTATATTAGTGCACCTAATGGTGAGCCTGGGGTTAACCTTCCTACCCCCTCATGTTTCTCGATGTAAGTTTTCTCAATTTAATAAATATAGATTCACACCACTTTAACTTGTCCGTGAGAGGTATTTAATTAAAAACGAAACCGATTGAGAATTTTCTGAGATATTAATCGTAAATAAAATATTATAATTCTAGAGTCAAGATATCGATTTTAAGTAAACCAGTTAAAAACAAAAATTAGGACAAGGGCTCGGATCCAGGATTTATATAAAGGTGGATGATTAGACAAAAATAGATTAAATATTAATCAACTTTATACTTTTTTACACTCCTTCAATTTTTCAATTAAAAATAGGATTTTCTACAATAATTTTAATCGTTCAATTTCAACAACTCGAGATCAGTTGTTTCAAGACAGTAGTTCCGTCAAGTCAACGTGGCAAACGTAATAGTTGTTATTTGTCAATAATTTTGAATTTAAATTTTAAAAATATGAAGAGAGAACATTAGTCTCAGGTGCTCGTAAGTGGAGGTGCGTTATGAAAACTTATGATTCTGTTATTAAAACAGTTGGTGAAGAAAATTATCAAATAGCTAATGAGTTTACTGTTTATGATATAAAAATAATAGTAATGAAAATTATTAAATCGGTGGAGTCATCAGGGGCGTTATTTCAATTTTTTTTTTTTGGTACGCAAAATATTGAGCAGGCCACTATTTATCTATTTTTTCGACATATTTGACATTATGAGCGGGCCATGTGGATGTGCCTTGCGGGCCAAAAATTACAATTTAGAATTTTAGGTACGCAAATATATACCCTGCGGTCCCTGCGTACTGCAAATGACGCCCCTGGTTTATATACTACCTGTTATCTTAACCTTTTATGACCGGTAGAGTTTATATTATACATATTACGTTTTCTCTAAGTCTAACCTTACGCGATCGGTAAAGTTAACATAGATGATTAACATTAATCAGTGGAGTTTACATATATCTTTATGAACACATAGCATTATCGATTGGCTTACCTTTTAAACACGATTTTCGCTTTGATCAAGTACATTATATCTTTGCACCGCTGCATGAACACATACATGTTTTTAGCTTTTAACCACATGCGGTCTCTGTCTTGATATTGTTGATTATAACAATTGACTACCTATATTGTTCGAATAGTGTTATAAAAAAAAAACAGTGGAGATGGATGTTAACGGCTCCGTAATATGAGTGTCAAAAACATAAAAATACCAGTAATTTGCGCAAAAATTAGTAAAATATAAGCTCCAAAAAAGTATTACCCCTGATTACTAGTACATTATGTTAAAAACGCCAAAAAAGTAATCACATCAGTATGAATAAAAAATTTATTTTGTTTAAACTGTCAAAATAATTAGCATCATCATTAACTTATATAAATTAAAACAAATTTAAAATTATTTTTAATTGTCATTAGTCATTTAGTATTAAATTATAAGTTTTTGTTAATTTATTCAAAATTCATAAAATTCATTAAATGCACTAAATTTATAAATATTATTCTTCAAAATTCATTTTTACTATACACATAGAAAACTCATGTGAATAAAATAATATTGTACTGACAATATAGTTATAATTTTATGACACACATAATATGACGCTCAAATTAATTTCATAAGACAAGTCCAAATTTAAGCATTAAATTTAGTTTTAGTTTATTTTTTTAATTCTTGGATATCTCCGAAATTTTTTTCAACCGAAAGTTTATTATCGTATACATCGAAAAAATTTGTGATTAATATTTATTTTAATATACTCTTCTCTCCATGGACGAATAAATAAATTGGAATATTTTTTGTATCTTATCGTTTTTACCTGTAATTTTTAGTTTTTTGAACTGAAATTTGTACCAGACTTAGATGATTATTGCAAAACTTCATTTATCAAAAAATCAAAAAAAAAATTAATTCGTTAATTTTGAAGTCCGTTATAACCCCTAATTTAATATCAATCTATATATCTTTAATTGGAACTACCCAAAATGACTTTCTAGGACGAAAAACAATTTTATTGACATTATCTGTATAAAAAGTCATAAAAAAGTTGCTTATATATTAGTTCTGAAGTAGGGTTATTTCACACTCTTCAACGTTACCTCAAATTTATTGTCTTTTATTGTATCAAAGAATAAATTTTATGTTTAATAGTATATTATTAAATATTAAATAAAGTTACTGGTATTTTACCAGATTTGAATAGGGAATTTACATTATATTATCTCGTTTTAAATGTATTAACTGTTAAACAAAAAGCTTGAAAAATTTTGGAAATTTTATTTAACGAAATTTCATTAGCATTTACATTGGAAAAATTCGGGGATAATTGCATATTTTTTGTACACTTTCAATGAGATTTATTAAATCCCATTGAAAAAATCTGATTGGATCCAAAACTACTTAAATTTTGAAAATGATAAAAACCCGGATTTTTATTAATTTTTAGTCCAGTCATTATCTAAAATGCTCTTTTAATTAATTTTTTTGATATGGATTGTTTCAGAAATGTCTACCTTGTTGTTTTTCCCAGAATTTAGATCTCAAGAGAAAAAACTGGAATTCATATTTGTTTGTTAATGTTTTACTAGTAAATAAGGTAGTTTTATATTGAAAATCTCATAAATTGATAAATCATCAAATATGTAATGGTCAATCGATAATGTAAAAATTTTATTATTTTCCATCCGGTAATTTCCTTCAACACAAATATCATAATACTAAAATAAAAAAATTAATAAATAATAAAATAAAATAAAAACAATGTAATCAAATAAATATGAGTGACTTCCTGTTTCGTCTAGAACTCTAGAATATTAAATTTATTGAAAAAACCCTATAAACCAGTCCACGATGTTTTTTTTATTAATTCCTCCTGGGTTTTTGCCGACCTTAGAGCAAACGAGTCACAAAAAAGGATAATGTACGCAAATGGCTAACGTTTAGTGTTGGGCCAATAGGCGCAATTGGAGGGGGGCTTGAGGGGGCTAAGACCCCTCAAAACTTATCATAGCCCCCCCCCAGAATTTTTGAGAATTACATAAGGTTAAGGCACTTTTTGGAAGGCTAAATTAATAAAATAAACATATTGGCCCCCCCAAAAGTGTTTTTCAAGTTGCGCCAATGGTGTTGGTATATAATACGTATAGAGGGATGAGGTGAAAAAAGTTTGGAAATATTCGCTGAAAAAAGATGATTTTTTTGAAATTGATTGTAATTACATAATATTACATTAGTCGACAAAAACATTACTTCTTTGTATTCGACTAAGAACGATTGACAACACCGAACGCACGTTTCCGCCAATTCCAGTACAGACATAGGTTCGGTGTCGAGCAGAGTCTCCGTGTCGATAGTTTTCCGGCAAACGAATATGATCTGATTGGCCAGGTATTCGGTCAAATTATCAAAATGATACCTAAAACCGATCGAAATTAACTGACAAATCGTAAACACGTATTATAAATACAATATTATAAATTTCATGCTCCAGACTTTATGCACTTAAAACCGGGTGACCATTCGATCTGATTTTTAATAGGTTTTCCTTTAATTCCTCTGTCGGTTTTGTTGATCTGAGTAACTGCCTGTGGAATGCTTTTTTTATGTTAACATCATTATTTCTTGAGTATAAACCAATTCAGGAATTATTAAAAGGTTTAAATCGGATTGTTTTACAGACGACATTATAGGGGGTGGGGGTTATGCCTCTCACCAAAAAACTACTCAAATCAGCCTCAAAATTTTGATAATTGTATAAGTTTTAATGCCCTTTTGGGGACTAAATCAATCAAATAAACCTTTCTATAATTAATGTAATTGGCATTTTGGTGTTTTTATGGGAATATTAGGCCAATCCCATTTTAAATTTAGAGCACCAATAATAATGGACATACGGTTAAATATATAAAATTGACTTTGTGGTTTTCTATTTTACGAAACATTTTCGTGAAAAGAGTTCTTCCTAATATATGGAAAAATTTAATTTATTTAAAAAAAATATATCATTCTAAAAACAAAACTTTCTTTGCTCTTTGTTCGGATTGTAAAATAATTTGTTAAATTTTATAAATTCCTGTTTTTTGAAATCATAAAACCAAAAATCTTGGCTTATAATGTTATTCTTTTATTCTTTTTTATTTTTACTAAGATATCAAGCTACCTGATAATTTTATTTATGCTCAGGGTCACCAGAAATTTTCCCATTACTCGGCTGGCCACTTTATCTCCACTTCCACATAGACTAGGGTGACCATACGTCCTGTTTTATACAGAATTGTCCTTCATTTCAGCTCTGTGTCCTGACAAACTTCTCTAGGGACGCTTTTTGTCCCGTAATTTTAAGTCTGTCCGATATTAATTCCGTTTTTTGACTTAATGTTGATTTAAAATTTTTGAAATTTTTGAAATGAAATTATTGAAAATAAAATAATGTAAGAATCTAGAAATCTTTTGGATACCATTAGATCAATTATAATCGTAAAATGAATTAACAAGTTTTTTTTAGAAAGTAAAGTGTACACTATAAAATATGCATGAATAAAGGATTTGAAGAAATTTTGAAAAGTATCAATTTAGTTTCATTATGTTATTTCATGTTTTTCAAAATAATGATTTTATATGTTTAAATTTAATCTATAATATGTAGTTTAAAAATTATACTTTTGTCACGATTCAAAAACATATATATATATATATATATATATATATATATATTTGTAATAAATACTTATTTATATTTATTTAAAAATATTATGAAAAATATTTTTGTCCTGTATTTTATTTTCTTAAATATGGTCACCCTAGTTTATATTATATTCATCTCATTTTGTTTTTTGAATTTCATTAGTTTAAATTTAACGATAAAAACTGAATATATTAGTCATTTTGAATTCATGAATAGTGGTGATAAATATTTAGGGTGATAAAACTGTTGTTTTAAAACATTTTTGTCTATTGACGAAAATGCTTACCATGCTTTTTTATTTTATATTACTATTGTATTTTTTATATGAATAATTAATAGTATTTTAACAAATGATAAAATATGTATAGAAATAATCCATGAATTTAATAAATATGCGATATAAATATAAAATTTCAAATATAGACACTATATAACAAATTTATGTCATGCTTATAATGTTCGCACGTTTATTTTATTGTGTGAAAAGATAGTTTTATAGTATTATGCTGTAAATCCGTTTTATACAAATAGAAATGCAAATGCAAATGTTAATTTCCAGAATTTTTGAGAGCTTAGTTTTGCATATTTACTGCTATTTTATTATAATATTATACTGCTATTTATTCATTATAAATTTTTGGAATTAAGTATTGCATACTATGCGAGAAGAAAATCTTTGATCGCGCGTAGTGATTGACGAATTCGTTTCAATTATGAATTTAGTTCAATTTATTATCGAAAATTAATATAATTTAAATGTATATGTATACTGTATGTGTAATATATATATATATATATTGATAAAATCCAATGTTAGTTATTCTTTGAAGATTTAATTATTTGTACGAAATAATGATGACACGTGTATACTATTATTCGAAGAACATAAAATTATTTTTATATGTATTTACGACATTTTTTGTCAGAACAGAATTATTGCTGGAAAACTGGGTGATAGTCTTTTATCTGAATATTGTAGAAAATATTTTGTAATTATTGCGCTTAATGCGCTTAATTTACATAAGTTTTTTATAAGCATATTATGTTATTATAGTTAATTTTTGATAGTTGCTTAGTCAGCCACAAGTCCAGAGCTCTGACTGTCAAATTTAGGATGTGCGCATTACATTTGGTTGTAGTGAGGAGATTCGTCGAGTATGAACACGAATTTCAAAAATATGTCCGGCAGAATGTTCTTAATATCGCTCAACGATGTGACGCCGTATAAATCTGTGCATGGCCATTTCAATATTTGCAAATAATGTAGGTTTGACACTGCTTCAGCCACGGCAAGCTGTAATGTTAAAAAAAAAAAAAAAAAAACAATAGAAAAATAAATATAAAAAGGACAAAACATGAGTAATTTGATTTTCGGCGGGGAAGGGGGATTATTGGCATTTAATTTTGTTTAGAAAAAATAAGTTATATGCTTTCTATTTTTTTCAAAACTGAATCCCGGGTACGATGAAATAAAGGTTGCACATTTTTGTATGGCAATTATCATAATTCAGATTTAAAAATTGAAAATAATAGCTAATACTACGTTATAATATTATTTCACAGGCAGTTTTAAATAGCCCTAGATTACCTTATTATATATTCTTAGTAAAATAATGAAGATTAATTTATAGTTTTATAATGGTATTAAATTATTTTGGATTCTGATTGGAGCGAAGAAGCTATTGGTTTTACAATGATGTTAATTTCTTTTCTATTCTTTTCTATTCTTGTAAATTTTTCAAATTTCTCAATACTTTTTCCAAAACCAAGGAAAATCTGTGGAAAAATTGATAAAAATCAGTAAATGGTTTATTACCGAAATTTTCATGAAATTTAAAATAGTTTTTTAACATTATTTCAAAAATAATGTAGCTAGAAACTTAAAATATTCTCCTACCACTAAAAATGGTCACGAGAACATTTCATAACAATTTCAAAAACATTTGATCGATTTTAAGTTCAGTATAGCATTTTGAAAATATTGTAAATGTCTAGTTAACCTAAAAATATATTAAAAATCGTAAATTAACTTTTTTTATCTATAATCGTTTGAAGTTAGGGTTTTGGCAGAATTCATCAGTTTTACCTAAATTTACACACACACTAATGTATCTGCATAAAAGGAAATTGGTCCAATCGATTTTTATGAAATTTGGTGCCTAGGTGGATAATTTGCATTGCAAATATATTGATGAAATAAAAATTTTCACTGACGAATAATTCAAAATTGTACAAGGGTTTAATTGAAAAAAAATCGGTGAAAGTATGAGTAGAAATATTATTGAATATTTATAGCTCATGAACACCCAAAAAGATTGTTAATGTTTTTTCATCACCCTAAGTATTTTTCAGCACTGAGTACGATGATGTGAAATAAAATACGCTTACATCAATACTTTTCTAATTATTTTGAAAATTCCATATTTTCGGGTATTATATTAATAACATATTCTATAAAATAAAATAAAAACAATATTAATAATGAATATATGGTACCATAATACAAAATAAATAAATAAAATCGTTAAGGATGGTAGTGTAAATCAATTAATTTAATCGAAGATAACCTTAATGTACTTTGTTAAACTAAATTACTGGTGTTTTAACTCGGTGTATAAAAGCACCCTATTAAGATATTATTATATTATTACTTATTATTACTATATTATTATTACTTATTATTATTATATTATTACTGTTACCTTTGCATAATAACATACAGTTAAATATTACAAAAACTTCGAGAGCTCTCTAAATAACCAAAACTGCTCCTTACGGAATGTCTCCTGGGTGAATATTTCTTTGCTTAGAATTTGATTGAGACTTATATCGGTACTGAGGGTTATCACGACTATATTATGATTGATGGTGAACTACCGCTGGTTGTCACAACTCCATCAATATACTATAATATACTATACTCTATAATAAATGACAATCACTCTATTAAATAATACATACTATCCTGATGAAGTAAGTTTTCTACAGCAAGAAGGAAAAAACTCGCTCCGCTCGCTGACATCTCCACTAATACCTCGAATGACTGTGAAAATTGGGATTTTTGGTTTGATGATCATTGAAATTTCATACATATTACATATTAAGTATTAACATATTTTTAATCCACGATTATCTAGTCAAAATATCCCCACGATGCACAAAAAGTCAAGGGATATTTTCGATTTGCAAAGCGTAAGCGAAGTGGTTTGCGATTCGATTGAAGAGAATCGTGCCGTTGCTACTAGAAAGCGATAAAAAACTTACCTCATCAAGGAAGTATATATAAAACATTTTATTTTTGATAATATACATTATAATTTTTATAATGTTTTACTATATTTATAGTTAATGTCCGGATTTTTAAGCCAAAGAAATTGAAAATTTAATGTTAATTTGCTAAAAAAAAAATAAGGCCAGACAGACTTTGCACGATGGATATACTTTGCTATTTGGGTGGGATGTTCTTGGTGGGTGTATTGAATTAAAAAAAAAAAAAAAAAAATCGATAAATCATTTCTTCAATAAAACGATTCTGGGCGGTGGTTCAATTATTATACAATAGCCACGTAACAATAATTACTATGTTACCATGGTTATCATGGTTGCTATACTGTCTTGTTTATGAAGGTTGCAATGGTTACCATGGTTACAAAATTACCATGGTTGCCATGATTACATAGTAAGTTAGAATAGTGTAAGGGTAGTAGTGGTAGAATGGGTAAGGGGCAGGGTCTTTGGTCGGGAGTAGATGTTGGAGTGGGGGTCAGGGGGGTAATTGGTAGGGGATCAGAGTTTTATGTATAGAGTAAAGGTAGGGGTTGGGACAGATTAGAGGTTGGAGTAGGAGTCGACGTACCGGTCAGGGTAGTGATTGGAGGATTCAACAATGGTGATAAGTAAATCCTTTGAAATAATGCGAATTTTCAAAAATACTAAATATAAAATATAGAGCAGAATTTTGATTTGAAAAAAGAGTGATCGAGGCTTTTGGATTAGTATATCTATACACAAAAGTGTTAACAGACGGAGAAAAAAAAAGTAAAATAAACATCGTTGTAAATTCATCAGTTTCTTCGCTCCTCTCAAAATCTAATACTAGTATTATATTCCCACCCAATATATTCTTTGAAAAATTAAAAAAAATAAAAAATAAAAATAGTCAAAATATGCTTAAATGAGAAAAAAAATCAATAAAAGAAAATTCAAAACACTTTCAAATACATGGATATATTCTTTTTTCTTTTAACGATTACCTATGATTTAGGACAAATAAACAAAAACAATAAATAGAACTCTACTAACTTAATGTTCACGAAACAAATGACATTTGTTAGAAATTATAAGTGATTAGTGATTGTTTTTTACAATATTATTTAATTTCATGTCATAATAATAATAATAATAATTTCAATAACTATCGTAATCTGCTTAATCTAATACATAATTAGGTAGACGTCATATAAGTTCAAGTATCATTATATTATGAACTATTCAGAATAGGCTTTGTAATGTGTTACTATATATTAAACGTACGAGTAATACGCGTAAGATTGATGGAAATTGTATAAATATTTTAAAAATGGCAAGTATAAAATACACACACTCTGTCAAATTGGCGAATAGTGAGTAATCTAGGGTTAAATTACCGTGGCATCGATCGTGTCCTTTCAACCATTTATTACGAGAATACGGTCAATTAGTCACAACTCGCAAAACAGATTGGTTGTGGGTATTATAATATGCACGTCGTGTATAGAATATCAAACATCAACGTGGATAGAAATGGGGTTCGAAATACTCCATGATTTCCAATATTATAGAACAGTTTTGATACAGCGAAGTTATATTAATCAACTTTAAATAAATAAGGGCGAACCAAGAAACTATTTTGACATTAAAAGCTCTTATAATTAGAAAACAACTCAACTGACTTAAACGAAAATGCAAATTTTAATAAACATCTACATTATTATAATTAAGTTTGTAGACAATTTTTCAACTTCAAAATATGTATATAATAACGAAATTAAGTCTGACGTTTTTCGTATAAATATTAATGTGTGCAGTAATTATAATTTTAAACGTTAGTAAAAAAAAAAAAATATTCACCCAGCTGATGTATTTTTCGTGTGTATAGAAAATGTTGAGCGTAATTTAAACTTAAGTTGTATAACGTTTCAACTAACAAAAAAAAGTCGTTATTTTATATGGAAAAACATTTTTTTGTAAAAATTCTAATTTTGAACACACGTGAAAAAAATATTGATCATCAGAATTTTAGATTATTTCACAGTCATTAAATATAAAATATGTAAGCAATGGTTGGAATAAGTTATCTACTCATAATATCAATAATAAAATAATTAGAAAAAAACAAAGTTGTTTGCAATGTTCTATATTTATCCTAAGAGTGATATATTTTAACATGTTTACTTGTGATCACTACATTATTGTTTACAATTCGTCAAAAATTTCATATTTCTAGTACTACATATTAGTTTTTACTGACTACTCTCCAGATTAATCTAAAATTAATTAATCTTAGAATGTTACTTCAGAAGAAGTCACATCAAATTCAGACCGGTGTTTACAGATATCATAAGATTTTTTTTCATTCACCTTGCTCGATAAGGCGTAACTACTAAAGGTTTTTACATTAAAGACACGAAGCTAGGAGTCATATCATAGAAGTTTATTGGTTGGGATGTTCTTAAAGACTTGTTCCTGTACCGTCAAATTTCTCGTAGTCGAGATATTTCTCCGTTCACTTTATTTGTCGACTTGTGTTAGCTGCGCACGTGTACAATAGGAGAACACCGAGGACACTTGTGGAATTCGAACAAAAAATTCGAGAGAGATAGCAAATCATTGAGCAAAGTGTACAACGAGTTGTTAAGTCCTGTAGTTTTTAGAGGTGTCTCGACGAATGATTGTTGTGAGATTAATGAGTGAATACTTATTTTTAATGTGTTCTTTTACCTACTTTACGATTGCTCGAAGCGTACCTTTTCCCTTAACACGATTGTCATTGTTTTTATCTGCTTTTATTCGTGCGATATTGCCAAATATGATACGATTTAGAACTAAAAAAAGTAAAGTAAAGTATAGATAAAAACTTACAACTTACATACTTTGCACCACGGATATTCTTCACACCTCGGGTCAGATACTCTCGGTGGGTGTGTAGAATTTTTAAAGAAATGATAAATCATGTCTTCAATTAGATGATTCTGAACGAAGAATGTTAATAATATAGAAAATAATAATAGTGGTCATTTCCAACACACCCACCAAGAGTATCTGGCCGAAAGAGCGAAGAATATCCATGGAGCGAAGTATGTCTGGCTTTCTTGTTTATTATATATTAATTTATTTTACTTTATTTATCTAATAAATAAAGAAAAGGAAAAATAGATAATGAGAAAAAATTGTTAGAAAAATGTCCAAAATTTTTTTTCACATTTTCAAAATTTACTTACGCTACAATTTTTCTCATATTACTGTCTATTTATGTTTAAATTTTCATATAGTTTGGATCAAAAGATGATGGTTACTAAGTCTTTTTTGTAAAATTTTTGGTAGTTTTCCAAAAAAATTGAAGAACTGAGAAATTCAAAAAATTACCTCTTTAAGGTTCCAACTGGAAGCAAATTTGATTTCAAAAAGTTGCTGATCAAGACTTTTGGACGAGTAGATCTATACGAAAAAGTGTTCACAGAAATATAAATATAACTAAATAAACATCATTGTAAAAACACTTTTTACTTCCTTCAGAATTTTTATGTCGGCATATTTGCATTTTTTACCTTTTTGGTGCCACTCGCAATCTCAGTACTATTTTGTAGTAATACATACATGACTACATGCATGATACAATTACTACATACTACTATACAATACTAGTTAATTTTTTGAGATTATTTTCATGTCATGAATTTATGTAGGTAAGGCAAATACAGTTCGTAAAACAGAAGATTAAACATAAGATACTTTTTTTTTTTTCATAATTTGTTGAAAACGTTTTTATAATTTAATCGAAAATCTTTTTTTTTATTTATTACCAAAATGTAACATAAAACCACAAATATGACTTAAAAATTGCAAAATATTCCCTAATAATCAAAAATTTACAAAATTTGCATGAATATGCATTAAATTTTTTTATGTCTACTTAATCTCGAAACGATGTGAAATAGATTTAGTGCTTATTTAACGGTTATATAGAAAAAATATTTGAGTTCATACATATTTGATCAAGGATGTACGCAGTATTTGGCGAAGGAGGGGTGGATGAGGAATAATTGAATTTAAAAAATATCATATTACACTGTCAAAAAGCACGGATTTTATTTCAAAAAATTCCCTCATTTTTTCTTTCACCTTAAAAGACATGTCACCACGGTTGAGAATCACTGTACTACTATTATTTCGCATAATATTTTTTTTATAATTAAATAAAGTTTTTAGATTCTGAACGAAGTGAAGAAGCTAGTGTTTTTACAATTATGTTTATTTTTTTATTTATTTTTTTTTCTGTGTACAACTTTTTGTATGGAAATACTTGTTCAAAAGTTTCGATCAGTAACTTTTTGAAACCAGATTTGCCTCTAGATTGTACTTTAAAAAGGTCATTTTTTTTAATTTCTCAATTTTTCAATTTTTTTTTTTTAGAAAAAACTACCCAAAATTTGA
>JAIPRM010005012.1:0-21486 GCA_025469315.1 Stegophylla sp. TES_Ste_2020 | reverse complement strand
GGTAATTTTTTGAATTTCTAAATTTTTTTATTTTTTTTTTTTGGAAAAAACTACCCAAAATTTGACAAAAACGACTCGAAAACCATCATTTTTTGATCCGAATTTTATGAAAATTTAAACATAGATAGGAAATCCTATAAAAAAAATTTTGGCGCAAGAAAATTTTGAAAATGTAAAAAAAATTTTGGACATTTTTTGAAAAATTTTTTTTATTAATTTCTTTTGTTCAGAACCGTTTTACTGAAGAAATGGTTTATCGTTTCTTTAAAATTTAATACGCCCGTGAAGAGAATACCACCCGTCGTGCGAAGTACACCCATCGTGCGAAGCATGTCCGGCTTTTTCTTTTTTCTTTTATTTTGATGTAGGATTTACCTCGGTAATCACCCTCTTGGGTGCACCCTTAGTGAGCACATTAGAAATGAAAGATTATCACAACAAACAAAACATAATATTTTGTCTGTTTGCAAAACGCTAAAAGAAACAATAATATTAATTAACTACTGGCATTCCAGGAAACAAATGGGTAAATGTGTGTACAATACGCTTAACGATTCGTATTATTTATAACGTTATTTTACTACAGTATTAAGATAATATAATTGTATAATATATAAATTCTTTAGTGTAATTAAAATAATACACAAACAATGTAAAATAGCCTTTTGTTTCAATCGATTGTTTTATTACGATACGTATTCTTGCCCTTTGAGACGTTTTTTTGTGACGATGACAGTTATATGACGCAGTTGTCGATTAAATATAAAAGTATTTAACAATGATGTTTACTTTTATTCTTTTTTTTTTTACTCAATTTTCATGAAAATTTATATTGAGAGACGATAATAGGAGACATTTTTTTGTGTAAGAAATTTTTGATTAATGGAACAAAAAATTATTAAAATTTTTTTATTGTAAAATTTTCATGAATTAGAATTTAGTGATTGTCATTTTATATATTAAATATACAAAGAAAGAAAGTTAGGGTGTTTGTACTCTTATTTTAAATTTTTATATGAAAAAAGGTATGTACATATAATGTATAAATATATACGACGTATAAACCTAAACTTCCACACATGAGTATTATACAGTATGTACATAGGTATTATAAATTTTATACATTGACGCATTATAAAAACTAATTGCTCACAACATTTGGTATAAAAAAAACCTTTTACTCGTATAAACACTCAATGAGTATGTAATATTAAGGTTCAAAGCAATGTAATGAACGTGATGAGTCAAAAAAATTACGAATACTATGATAGGTGTATGGGTAATAATACGTGATGGAAAAATTATTTTTAAACTTATTGTGATTGAATTATAAGTGTATAAGTATGAAACATTGATTTAAATACAGTTTCAATTAAAATTCATTATGAAAAAACATATGAAAAAAAAAACATATCATGAAAAGTGTATTTGGGACGATTTGCTACGATTTAGGAGGACTGTCAAAACTCGTTCGCTGGCCAGATTTGGCCAATGGGCTGTGTAGCTTGGTGATCCCCTGACACGCAATCGAAAAAAAAAAAAGAGTTCCATAAGATTCAACGGTTTCTTTTTCCTTTTTTTAATCAACTAAAAGCAATCTGTAAAACGTGTATAATGATGTGTGTGTGTGTGTGTGTGTGTGTGTTGTAAGCTTAATACTGGAGTAGGCGTGTGTAAAAAATCGATTTTCTATACGATTGTTTACCGGATGGTTATGTTGATTTAAAGACGAATCAATTTAATAGCAAATTTAGTTGCTATTTCAAGCGATTTACTCACACTACGCTACGGTCGAAATTAACGTTAAATTATCACTTTAATATAAGATAAAAATTACAAAAAGAATGCTATATAATGTTCATCATTGCATCATTATAGGCATTAAAATGTAGTTGATTTTAGTGTTCCAAAAAAAAATGTAAGTTGTATTGCTTATGCGCACACCGAAGCTATTAAAGATTTGAAAATCATCATAAAAAATGTATTTCCGTTCCCCCTAGGCCCATCAAAAATTCATTTCAACACAACACGTAATCCAGCTGAGATATAATGATACCTGAGAGCATGAACACACTGTAGACAGTATATTTTGGAAGTGTTTCATCGAGTGGAAAACATTCGAGGGAGAATAGAAGAATGTTCGAGAAGAGATGGTAGTCACCTTCAAGAAATGATTACTGTGATATTTATTACAAATTATATACATTATATGTATTTCGTTTTAAATGTTTTAACAGTTAATTTTAGATTCTGAGTGGAGCAAAGAAGCTAGTGGTCTTACAATGATGTTTATTTATTTTTTAATTTATTTGGAAACACATTTCGTACAGAAATAGTTGTCTTAAAGTTTCATACAGTGACTTTTTGGTTCTTTTTGAACAATAACATGAAAAACCTCTAAAAATTCATTAAAAGGGGCAAATTACGCCATAAACGATATTTTCATAAAATCTATTTTATTCATTTCGCTATACCTCTAAAACTAACTGGACTAGAAACTTGAAATTTTTACCTGTTATCAAAAATACTGTAATACTGATGGGAATTTCCAATAAAAAAATTTATCGCATTTTGGATAAATAGAGTATTTTGAAATTATTATCTTGTGTTTTTATGATTTTATTTACTACAATTTTGAATTTTTGATATTATAAGTCGAAAATTTAACATTATCATAATCACATATGTTATATATGTTTTATTAACCTGAAAAATTTCGAAAATCGTAATTCAACTTTTGTTTTTATAACAGTTTTAAGTTAGATTTTGTATGAAACTGATAATTTTTACGTAAATGGTTTTTAGGACTATTTCAATCAAAACTTTAAAATTTTTAAAATATAAATTATGCTCAATATTTTTTCTTCCTAAAAAAGATGTTCTCTTCTATTTCTGCAATGAAAACGGACATAAGTACACAACGAATATTTTTTCAAAAACTATTAAATTTTAGAATTACGATTCAAATGTTGGATAATTCAAACAATGGTAGATTCCTTTTCTTTATTATTATATAACTTATTCACTTTGTTGTTTCTATGGCGGAAAATTTTACACCAGATTATTTATGTAAAAATCAACTTATATTTATTTTATTATTATTTTTTTGATGAATAGTAGTAATTTCTAATCATAAAGGTCTTAAATTTCAAAACATGGTAAAATTACTAATTTTCATGAATATTTAAATAAACAGAGATTATTCTGTAGTTAGCTACTACTCAGCATTCCAAAAGTAACATTGCTAAAATATTGAAAATGTCTTTAACACCTTATTATGGATAAATTTCCAAGAATAAAATGTAAATATGTAAAAGTTGTCAAAAATAATTTATATAAAACTGACAATTATTGCTGTCTATAATCAACTGAAGTTAATTTTCTTTACTTTTCAAAATTGTTTTGTTGAAACAATTATTGTCGTTTCTTTAAAATTGCTAGTAGGTATGTCACGTTATTTTTGGACTCGTTGTTTGTGTGCGTTTTTAAAAACGTATGTCCGAAACGTCAAATATAATTAGGTGAAATTATTAACACAGGTAGTTCTTTAAATTATTGATTTTCGGCCGAATCGCAAATAGAGGGGGCACGGTGGATGTATCATATTTGGCCAATAAGCGATCGATACATTATACACTAAGAGTATATATCGGTGCTAAATACGGGTATAACGGTATTATTATGTAGTCGTATTTTACTCTGGAATACTTCACTAGTATTAGGTCGACGAGGCAAGACACACAGCAGAGGAGAGTGGCCGTCGTCCGCCGCATTGACAGCACCCCCAGAGGCTTTACAGAGCGATTAAATTAAAATTAATCCGGTCACCCGCACACCGTGAGGCTGCAGTTACGTTTTAGACGCGCGGGAGGGATGGGGGAGGGTTACCTTCTGGTATATACGGATTCCGTGAACCCTGGCATTCCTTCGGTCTGCAGTGAGCCGATTATACGGAATCGTTTGAGCTGTATTTTCACGACCGTTCTCTGACACCGAGAGACTGGAGAAGTCATTGCACGAAATGTTGTGGTGGTTTTCAAGGAATCCAAGGGTTGTGGCGAAAAATTTGTTTCGAACCGCTCTATGTGTTCGCTTCAACGTAGAGCAGTGGTTCCCAATAAGCATTATGCCAAGAACCCCTGACTAAAACTTAAATCGAACCGGGGACCCCTCTTTTATAAATACGCTTGTGGAAGTTCCCTGCTTTCTGTACATGTTTCAACTTAATTTAAATATGAAAATTAAGAAAGACATTATTTTAGATTCTGAACGTTAGTGAAGAAGCTTATGTTTTCACAATGATGTTTATTTATTTATTTTTTTTTCTTCCTCTGTGAACACTTTTTCGTATAGAACCACTGGTCCAAAAGTTTCGATCAGTAACTTTATAGATCCAAAATCGTAATATTATATTTAGAGGTTTCTTATTATTTTTAGAATTTTGAATGGGACAATGTATATGGAACAATATCTGAGGGTGTCCCATTCAAAATTCTAAAAATAATAAGAAACCTCTATAGTTGAGGGCCACCTTAATGGGCCCCTCCCGTTAATAAGTCACTACCCTTTGGGCACCCCTTAAATCTGGTTCTAGTCATTAAATATAATGAATTTTATTATATTAGTTTTATTTTTCATTAGGTACTTCTTTTTCAGAAATAATTGCATTCAAGACTGATATTTAATTTTTTACTTTATTAATTATAAATATCAAATATTACTATTATTTTGCACTGTTATAATAATTTATTTAAAACAATTTTTATACTAAACGAAAATTAATTAAGGTTGCTTCGAAGGAAAATAAATAATTAAAAAAAGCCGAACATACTTCGCACGATGGGTGGAATTGTCTTGATGGGTTTGTTGAATATCAGTCCTGACGGTCGTTGAACGAATCAAGCTAGAGAAGTGAGGCTTTTTCCACTCCGGTATACTGTCATCGTTTCCAGTCGCCTTACCACCTCTGCCCGCATTACGAGGTAAGTGGAGGGGACTGGGAACGGTGCGGTCGTCACCCAGGTTGTGGCTGGTCAAGAGAATGTACGGTCCGTGGGATCGAAGTACGAAATGTACCTACGATAACACGGCCCGTGTCAAGTAACTTGACTTTTAAATTTTTTAGTCGTTATTGCCCAGCCTTTTAAATATGTATCGAAGTACCTTACGTACATTCAATGTAATCAAATACATGTGGGATTCTATAGTGGTACACAACAAGAGCAATATGATAAACGAATATTTATTGAATTTAAACACAAAAATTATTAAAACAAACTATAAAGTAATTGAGTAACACATATAAAATATTTAGACAAAGTATACACAACATAATTAATGACAATGATACATATAAACCATTATGTTAACGTACATAAGACGTAAATCAAGAACACACACTAAATATAATATTACACAGGTAAAATAAAAAGATCAATAGTACACGATCACACAATATGAATCGATCACGGTTGAGCACTCACTACTGACCGCTCTGGCAATGTCTACCGCTCTGGCAATGTCTGACAGAGACTGTTGGTCAGTAGCGCATACAACCTAAGCAGTCATTCAACCTAGGGTGGGTCAATAAAGCTAAAAAACTTTGAATGAAACAAAGGTTTATCCAATATAACCAAATGCAATATAAACCGTATAATTATTTACAATTATTAATTTTTACCTGATAATTTACTATACTTATACCAAAAACAAATCACACAAAATAGGTAACAAACTTACAACATAATACATATACAAATTAAATAAATAAATTGAAAATTAAATATTTTTATAAGATGTTAAGAGCAGTTATAACAACATAATTGTTATCAAATGATTATACATATCCAGGTATGGAAGGTATACGTATTACCAATTTATTTTCACATATTGCTTCGCACTGATAATAACTGTATACGTCTAATTTGCAATAAAAAGAATGAAGTTAAGAATACAATTTTAATTTTTACAAAATAACAAAACATTTCTTATTTTTAAACAAAAAGTGTCTTGAATTAATTTTATTTAAATTTATTAAAAGTATTTAAAATCTAATTAATAGATATTAATAATTTTAAATATGTTACATTAATAAAATCACAAGATTGATTAACATGTAGTTTTCCAAGTAGAATATTAATAATATTTTAGTATATATATATATATATTAATTATTGACCACACGTTTTACATTGTACAATAATAATTTTTATTTTTAATTTTCACTTTTTTTTTTTTAATCACTTCTTTGAAAATATAATAGTCCCCCATTTAATAATTTTGTGTGAGGCTCAAAATGTTTTCAGAATAAATTGAAAATAATGTTGACATATATATAAGAGATTATAATTAAGATTATGAAGCGTACCAAATTTTGATTTGATTGTCACTATCATTTAAAAAATACTTTGAAACCACATAACTGTCGTACAAGGTAAATCATGGTAAAATTTAATTCATTTCTTAGACCGAAACTGGTTAAAATTTCTGAAAAATTATTCACAAAGGATGCTAATATTGATAGCATAGATTAATCTGTATGAGAATATTGATTATCTCCTCCACTTCTTCTGTTGCATTATTTTCATTATTAATTCATTTAATTTATCTGTTACATGTGTACTGAAACATCCCTCAAGTACTGAAACTCTTTGGCCTTCCCATAAGAAAACATATGTAGTCACATTAGGGTTGATGGGATTATAATATTTGTTTTTGGTATAATAAATTCCCAAGTGCACTCTTACAACAATAATAGGATGGTATTTATTTACTAAATCTTCAGCAATATAATATAATTCCTGTGCGGTAGTTTTTAGATAGTAGGGAAATATAAGCAGGGTAAGTTTCTCCTTAAAGAAAGTTACTATATCATCGAGTTCTTCTGCAGATACTGCTTTTAGGTTTCGGTTCAAGATTGGATCATAGACTTCTTCTAAAGTATTGTAGTTAGGTGAATCGTTGGAATACCTACCAATTACCATGTGTACTCCAATACTCTGTGGTATTAAAAAAATAAATGTAGAAAAATCAGTTAATTCGATATGATATTCTTCTCTAAAATTCCGTATTTTCCCCGATATAAAAAAAATTTGGGGTATCTTTTAACTGAAGATTTAAAACCATCATCCTTAATGACCCTTAAAGGATCATCAAAAAAAAGGACAATTAAACTAGTTTTTAAATTATTCAATTCTGTTTTAAGTTACCATATATTATTGACTTCTCGATAGTTGTAAAACTTTTGAAATAATCCTACCGTTCCTGATGGCACTGATATTAATTTAACTTGAAACAAAGCATTCGACAGTAATCGTATTTATTCCGATAAATACTTTAAATTAATCAGATATTCGTCTAACAGTAAAATATGATTAAATTAGATTCCATTATATAAATGAAAAATATTAGAAAAAAACCGGACATACTTTCCCACCACAGATATTTTTCGCTTTTCGGGTTATATACTCTTGAAGGGTGTGTATAATTTTAAAGAAACGATAAATAATTTCTTCAATAGGGCGATTCTGAACGAAAGAAGTTAATATAAAGAACATTAATATTCATAATTTTCAACACACTCACTGAGTTAGACCCGAAGAGTGAAAAATATCCGCTGTGCGAAGTATGTCCAGCTTTCTTGTCTACAATTTTTTTTTAATTTTATTTGCTTTACTTTACTCTACTTTAATTTACTTTACATTTTTGTTCCTAATAAATAAAAGGAAAAAATTAATTGATAAAAAATAGTACTTATTAGAAAAAATAATATCCAAATTTTTGTTTTTACATACCTATTCAAAATTTTCTATATGTTTTATTTTCATAAAGTTCGGATCTAAAAATGATAGTGTCTGTGACTTTTTATCAAATTTTAGGTAGTTTAAAACAAACAAAAAAAAAAAAATTGAAGAGTTGAGAAATTCAAAATATGACCTCTTTAAAGTACCAACTAGTAGCAAATCCGGGTTTAAAAAGTTACTGATCGAAACTTTTAGACAAGTATATCTATACAAAAATGAGTTTACATAAAAAAAATAAGGAGAAGAAAAAAAATTAACATCATTGTAAAAACACTAGCTTTTTCATTTCGTTCAGAATCTAAAAAGCCCGAGGAATTTAGACGACAGTCGTATTGGAATCAATAGAAGCAAATATTTAACGAATCTAAGTACAAATTAACGGAATAATTATTTCCCATCATGGGCTTTCTTAGTCTCTCGAGTGAAATGCTTATAGTGGATGTATAATTTAAAAAATCAATTGATCATTTAATCTTATACGATAAGTTCGTGGAAAATTCAATGTTTTCAATTCATTAAGAAGAATTTTACGGAATTATGTTTTAATGACTTACCATTAATGTTGTTATTAATAATATTTTGAAATACATTTTAATGTAGGTGTGTTTGATTTTCTTATAAAATATTTGTTTCAAATTTAACCCAAATTGTTGTTTTCTGATGACTGTTTGAACAGTGAAACGTTCTAATTTAAATGGCAAATTATAACAATTGTAGTAAGGTAAAATAAAATAATTTTTGTAGATAATTTTCCTCCTAATATAATGACAGGTGATGGCTAATTAATGTTACAGTTGGTCGTTAAAGTATATAAGCTGTGGTATTGAATGCAATTATAAATATCATAATAGAGTGTAACTATAATTTTTGTAATATTTTGACAACCATTTGTTAATTTTTAAAACAGCTATTGGTATTTGAGTATGTAATATATCGAAAGACAATGAGAAAGAAATGTATGTAGCTACTCGTACATACATTTTGCTATTTTGCTTAATTTCATCCTACATATCTTAATGGTCTATCCAAATGAATTGTAATTTATCAATACCAATTTAATATAAAATATATAATTAGGTATCAACATAATATATTGTATAAAAAAGTGTGTACTTGGGTCGTTGGAATGATCTTCGCACCTCGGGTGTTATACTCTTGATTAATTACTTACAAAGAATGCTAACATTGATAGCGTAGATAAATCTATATGAAAATATTAACTCCTCCACTGCGGTTTCATTGTTAATTCTTTTAATTTATCTATTACATAATTACCGAAATCTCCCTCAAGTACTGCAACTTTTTGGCCTCCCCGTAAGAAGACGTATGTAGTCAAATTAGGGTTGATGGGATTATAATATTTGTTATTACTATAATAAAGTTCCAAGTACACTCTTATAATAACAATACTAGGGAATGTAGCTACTAAATTTTTAGTGATTTCATGTAATTCTTTTTCGGTAGTTGTTAGGAAGTAGGGAAATATAAGCAGGACAATCTCTTTCCTATAGAGAAGTACTTGAGCATCAAGAATAGTTGTAGAGTTTGCTCTTAGGATTCGGCCCATGAAAGTTTTAAAGGCCTTTTCTAAAGTATTGTAGTTAGGTGACTTCTTGGAATATCTCCTGTCCAATTTCACCGCGTGTATTCCATTATGCTGTGGTATTAAAAAAATGAATGTAGAAATATCAAGTATATCGATATGATATTCTTCTCTAAAATTCTGAATTTTCCCCGATATAAAAACAATTTTGGGGTATCTATTAATTAAAGATTTAAAATCATCATCCTTCCTGATCCAGGAAGGATCATTAAAAAAAAAAAGAACAACTAAGCTAGTTTTTACTTTATTCAATTCTGTTTCTAGTTCCCATTTATTATTGACTTCTCGATAATTATTGTAAGACTTTTGCAATAATCCTTCTGTCCCTAATGGCACTGATATTAATTTAACCTGAAACAAAGCATTCGAAAGTAATCGTATTTATTATGATAAGTACTTTAAATTAATCGGAAATTCGTCTAACAGTAAAATATGATTAAATTAGATTCCATTTAATAAAAGAAAAATCATAGAAAAAAAGCCGGACATACTTCGCATCACGGATATTTTTCGCTCTTCGGATCAGATACTCTTGAAGGGTGTGTATAATTTTAAAGAAACGATAAATGATTTTTTCAATAAGACGATTCTGAACGAAAGAATAAATATAAAGAACAATTATATTCATAATTGTCAACACACTCATCGAGAGTATCTGACCCGAAGAGCGAAAAATATCCGCTGTGTAAAATATGTCCGGCTTTCTTGTCTATACCTACTTTTACTTTTTTTCACTATACCTTGCTTTATTTTACTTCACTTTACTTAAATATTCTTTACTATTTTTTTTCTTATAAATAAAGAGAAAAAAATTAAATATAAAAAAATTGTGTTGGAAAAATGTCAAATTTTTTTTTCACATTTTGAAAATTTTCTTGCGCCAAAATGTTTCTTATAATATTGTTTATATATGTTTAAATTTTCATAAAATTCGGATCTAAAAATGATAGTGTCTGTGACTTTTTGTCAAATTTTAGGTAGTTAAAAACAAAAAAAAAAAAATAATGAAGGGTTGAGAAATTCAAAAAATGACCTCTTTTAAGTACCAATAAGAGGCAAATCCGGTTTTAAAAAGTAACTGATCGAAAAACTTTTAGATAAGTATATCTATACAAAAAAGAGTTTACATAAAAAAAATAAGGAGATGTAAAAAAAAAAATTAACATCATTGTAAAAATACTAGTTTTTTCACTTCGTTCAGTATCTAAAAAGCACGAGGAATTTAGACGACAGTCGTATTGGAATCAATAGAAGCAAATGTTCAACGAATCTAGGTACAAAAGAGCGGAATAATTACTTACCATCATAGGTTTTCTTAGTGTTTCGAGTGAAATGCTTTTAGTGAATATATAATTTAAAAAATCGATTGATCATTCAATCGTATACGATTAGTTCATGGAAAACTCAATGTTTTCAATTCATTAAGAAGAATATTACGGAATTATATTTTAATTTAAATCATGACTTACCATTAATGTTGTTATTAATAATATTTTGAAATACATCTTAATGTAGGCTTGTTTGATTGTCTTGTAAGACTTTTTTTTTAAATTTAATCCAAATTGTTGTTTTCTGATGACTAAATGTTTGAACAGTGAGACGTTATAATTTAAATGGCAAATTATAAAAATTGTAGTAAGGTAAAATAAAATATTTTTTGTAGATAATTTACCTCCTAATATAATGACAGGTGATGACTAATTAGTGTTACAGTTGGTCGTTAAAGTATATAAGCTGTGGTATTGAATGCATTTATAAACATCATAATAGAGTCTCATTATAATTTATGTAATGTTTTGACAACCATTTTTTAATTTATAAAACAGCTTGGTATTTGAGTATGTAATATATTGAAAGACAATTTGAAAAAACTGTATATAGCTACATACATTTTGCTATTTTGTTTAATTTCATCCTACATAAGGTCTATCTAAATTCTAAATGAATTGTAGTTTATCAATATCAATTTAATATAAAATATATAATTATCAACTTAATATATAGTATAAAAAAGTGTGTACTTCGCATGTTGGTATGTTCTTCGCGTCACGGGTGTCATACTCTTGATGAGTGTATTGAATTTTAAATAAACGATAAATCATTTCTTCAATAAACTGATTGTGAACGGAGCTTCAACTAATACACAATAATAATTATCTATTTAGAAGATCTGAAACGTTGAACTAAAAATTAATTTTGTTCGATATTCAGTGTAACAGTATGCGTAGCCGTTAGTATACCATCCACACTTAATTTATTTTAGCCTTAGTTGGGTTATCTGCGGGTTACAGCATCTATGGTAGCTTTAGCCGTTTTCCCATCAATGTTTCGATTCATTCTTTCTATTTTACGAACTTTAACGTACATTAATGCACAAAATTGTCGATCTATTGCTGTTACACTTGTTTACTATTTTACTTTAATTATAAATATATAAATTTAAATTATATTAAACCTCGCTATACGTATTCTTGCCTCCGGGTAAAAATCTCGTAAAATATTATTTCGTCCATGTGGTCCTTCGAGCCGGATTCGTAATCGTTAACAATTGACGTAAAAATATTTTTTCTAATCGTATAAAAGTTTACGCGTGTTTTTCGTTCTGTTTTTAGTGTATACATATTATTTTTCTCCGAAAGGCCGAATATAGCAAGTATATTAGGTATAGTAATCGAAATTTGTACGTTGGTATCTCGAAATCCGATTGTGATTCTTATCGATAGTTAACACTGTATAAGCAGCGACAAGTCGTAATTTCGCATTCATACGATCGCAGGTGGGTACAAAATGTCAGTACAGACGATGTGCTATCCTCACATCGTCTGTCGTTCACGTCCGCATAATTTATTATTACATTGCAGTAATATGAAAAAAGCCGGTAACACATTTAAGGGTGAGAATTATAATACAAAAAAAACTGTCTTGCAATAATGACATAACAGCTAACGCCAAATGCCAATACGTCATCGTCACCAGTAGTAACAATAAAAAATGTTCATACCTCAAGAGTATTGCGCCTACGTATTTTATTAGCCACGGCCGTCGTTTGAGTATTCAATGATAATATTGAATCTGTTGTGTGTCGTATTTTATTAGATTCGGGTTCACAAAATAATTTTGTAACCGAAGAAATATGTCAATCGTTAAAATTAAAACGTACTAAAATATCGTGTTCAATCACAGGTATTAGGTCAGTCGTCACAAAAATTTCGTCGTACGCAATAAATGCAGTGATTAAATCCCTAACATCGAATTATAAACATAATACACGCAGCGTTTCTAGTGTTAACAAAACCAACAAATTACATTCCACTAACGCGTATCAATCGATCTAATACAAACGTAACCAAAGGTATAAAATCAGCTGATCTGCAGTACTATAAGACTCAAAAAATTAATATGATAGGTGCATCGGTTTTTTTTGAGTTACTCGGAACAGATCGTTTACAACCAGTAAAAAATTGTGTATATTTCATAGAAACACTTCTTGGTTCGTGATTAGTGACAGGTATTGACCAGGCTCGAACAAGATGACTCTGTCACTCACTGTGTGTGCAGACCAAAATAAATATACCGAGCAAGAAGAGAAAATATCAAGATTTTCGCAGTCTGAAGAAATAATGCCAGAAAAAACATATATACGCTAGAAGAAAAATTATGTCAACAATACTTCGATAAACCCGTAATCTAACCCGGTAAACCAAACATTTTGCACTTTTTTTTACCGTGGCTGACTAGATTTTCCACGATAAACATTTGTAAAAATTGTGTTATAGTGCATAAATGTTGATTTACAATAATTAGATTTGCTTTATTTTATTATGATTTTTATATTCAATTGTAATTTGAAACTATTTGTGGAGTATTCATTAGGTGTATATGAATACATGAAAATCAATTTCATTTTTCATAAATTCTACATGACGTATCAAAATAATTTATAGTTCAACATTTCAGTTCAATTCTTCGAAACTGATAATTATTATTGTGTATTAGTTTAAGTTCTGTTCAGAATCGATTTATTGAAGAAATGATTTATCGTTTCTTTAAAATTCAACACACCCGTCAAGAATAATCCACCTGAGGCGCGAAGAACACCCCGACGAGTGAAGTACACGCTTTTTTTTTTTTCAATGAAATCTCGAGTTTTCCTCCCGAAGTGTGACCGTATGCGTATTTCCTGATCGTAGTACGTTATCACACAGCACTAGAGCCTCCAACTCTACACACGATTTGTGTAAGTCTTTACGGACCTCATGTCGATTCAGCACATTGCGTCGAATCAACATACGGTTCGTAAATTTTTATAACTGCGTATATAAATGTACGAATTAACATTGTGAAATATGTTTTTAATTTACAATTTTATTGGTCTGTTTCATTTCATCTTTATTGGAAAATTTGCCAAGCTAAGCCTAATTGGTACAAAAAAGTATTGATATACATAATAATAATAATAATAATAAGGATAACATAATAATATAGGTGGCATACTATGTATTGTATACTAAAATATTTTTATCTGTTTATCTTATACGATTAAAAGATAATAAAACAATAATTCATGTTGTATTTAACACTATTATTACTATCACTTATCATTATTTATATTAAGGCTTTATATATTAAGTTTTTGTTTTTATTTTACATAATATTATCATTGATTATAGAATAGACTATTCTATATGACTAACGAACATTTTCTATAGTTAAAAAAAATGCAAAATGCATCATTTATATTTCTTTCAAATCATATTTATTATTTAATACTAATAGAATTCTCTAATATACGTTATTTTATACTCAAATATAAAAATATATTAAGGGTTAAGGTTATATTATACTGTACTATAATGTTTGTTATTACTACGATCAAGTCCCTCCCCCTCATTTTTATTAAACCTTTCTACATACTATTATAATGTATTATGATTTATAAAAACCATCCATTTATATTTGAAACCGCCCGTGTGGTGTAGAACTTTCCGTCAGCACAAGCTCTAGCAAGGAGCAGCCGACCTAATTATTTATCACGGTAGACGTATCTCTTGGAGGAACTTCCAATACGATACCATGTCCGATCAGCTTTTCCGTAGGTGTGGCGTAGGTACAAATGTTTATTTAGCATACGCGATATATTATAATATTAATAACACGCATGTTTACATGGTGTTAATAGTTTTACGCATCTCTGTGAAATCGGAAACACACGTCACAATATACATTGACGATGCAACTTCCGGGGCGTAGGCGATTCTTTATTAGAGACGATCGATCGTGCAAGACGACGAGACGGTTGCGACGTTCGTGTTTATTCAAGTTAAAGAGTTAAGGCGTTTTGATTACTATTGGTGTACAATATCTACTAGAGTTTAGACGGAGCATTTAGCAGTGGCGGAATTAGGGGGAGGGAAAAAGGGGAAAAGCTATTTCCTAGTGTTTTTAAGTTACTTTCAAATAGCTTTTAGATTCTAATAAACACTTTTTCGTATAGATATACTTGTCCAAAAGTTTCGACCAGTAATTTTTTGAAACCGGATTTGCTTCTAGTTGGTACTTTAGAGAGGTCATTTTTTAAATTTCTCAATTCTTCAAATTTTTTTTTTTTTTGGGGGGGGAGAACTACCCAAAAATTTGATAAAAAAGACTTGGAAACCATCATTTTTTGATCCAAACTTTATGGAAATTTAAACATATATAGACAATTTTATAGAAATATTTTGGCGCAAGAAAATTTAGAAAATGTGAAAAAAAAATTTGAACACTTTTTTAACATTTTTCTCATAAACTATTTTTCCTTTATTTATTGGATAAAAACAAAAGTAAAGTAAAGTATAGACAAGAAAGCTGGACATATTTCGCACCACGGATATTCTTCGCTCTTCGGGTCAGATACTCTTGGTGGGTGTCTTGGAAGTGACAACTATTAATATTATTCTTTATGTTACTAACTTCTTTCGTTCAGAATCGTCTTATTGAAGTTAGTAATGATTTATCGTTTCTTTAAAATTCTACACACCCACTAAGAGTATCTATCCCGAAGAGCGAAGAATATACATGGTGTGAAGTATATCCGGCTTTCTTTACTTTATTCTTTTTATATTTTTTTTTACGCAGTTAAAAGCCATAATCGATGAGAATTAAATATATATATATATATATATATATATACATTTTGTTATATTTTGAATAAATATGCATTGTTAAAATAATTAATATTTAAGTAGGTAATCCAATAATAATTTTAGATATACTTGTTCAAAAGTCTCGATCAGCAACTTTTTAAAAACGAATATGTACCTATCTCTAGGAACTCCGTATACCAGAGACGAGCTTACTCAGTTGGTACGTGTATCAGCTCTTATCAATATTATTGTAATAATTTAACTTTTGTAATTTGATTATTGTATTGAAATACTGTTATTGATTTGCTGAAATAAATAAAATAATAATAAATAAATATCTAGATTGTACTTTAAATAGATTACTAAACGAATTTCTCAGTTCCTCATTTTTTTTTTGGAGGGGGGACTACCCAAAATTTGACAAAAAGACTCAGATACCATAATTTTTTTATCTAAACTTTATGAAAATTTAAATATAGATAGACATTATTATTGAAAATATTTTGGTGCAAGAAAATTTTGAAAATGTGAAGGAAAAATTAAGACAAAATGTCTTGAACTAATTTTATTTAAATTAATTAATAATATTTAAAATCGAGTTGATTGCTATTAATATTTTTAAATATGTTATGTTATTAAAATCAATAAATTTAATTAAGACGTAATTTTTTTACTAGAATATTAATGTTATTTAACGATTATAGTTTTTATGTTTACTATTTTTAAATTACTTATTTGAAATGATAATGGTCTCTACTTAATAATTTCGTGTGAGACACAACATTTAAATGGTTTTAAAATAAATTTAAAATCATGGTGACAATCCAAACATGAATTTACAATATAATAACCTTGACAACAGAAATCGATTTTTCGCCATTTTTTTTTAAGAAATCATATTATATTAATAAAATTTATATTTTTCATTAGGTACTTCATTTAATTTTTTACCTTATTTATAAATATCGGAATATTTCTATTATTTTTCATGGTTGAAATAATTTATTTAAAAAAATTTTTATAGTAGACTAAAATTAACTCAACGTTGCTACAAAAGAAAAAATAACTGATAAGTTTCTGTATAGCTAGGAAACAAGTTAGAAGTGACATTCAAATAAAAGTAACGCATTAAGAAACTTCGTTAAAAGTAACTTGACTTTTAAATTTTTTAATCGTTATTGCCCAGCCTTACAAATATGCATCGAAGTACTTTATACACATTCAATGTAATCAAATAAATATATTATAATTTTTAACATATACCGATAAACAAATAAATATTATCAAAATGCATATATTATCAGTAAAACTAAAAAAGTATGAATTGAACAAATGTTTATCGAATATAACTAAATGCAATAAAAACCGTATAATTGTTTACAATTTTAAATCTGACCTGATAATTTACTAGATTTATACCAAAAATAAATTACACAAAATAGATAATAAACCTATATCTTAATCAGGGGCGTCCCTAGACAGTTTCCATGGGGGGAGCGAACCTATATTTTAAACCATTAATTACCCTATGCATATTTTTCAAAAGTTTAGGCGAATTTAAGTCAATTTTATTGAATTAAAAAAATAATTGTTTCATAAATGCTAAAGCTTAAGCTGAACCACAACGCTCCTTGGTTTCGTTGTCTCATTTCTCCTACTTATTAGACCGTCGGCAACCACCGTGTAAGCGTCACATGTATTAGTAGTTTTATAATCTTTTTCTAGACAGTAATAATGGCACAGTATATCATAGCCCGTGGTAACGGTTATCTGTAGATAATAATGTTATTATCTTTGTAAATGTGGTGATATATTTTTTCTACTTAGGTATATTGATAAATTACAATTTTTACCATTGATTTTCTATTGACTAATGAACTAATTACTAAATTTTATACATTAAAAATTGTTATGGGGGGGGCGACTGCCCCTTCGCCCCTCCCTTGGGGACGCGCCTGATCTTAATACATATACAATTTAAATAAATAAATTGAAAATGAAATACTTTTATAAGATGTTAAGACTGTTAAGAGCAATTCTATCGATATATATTGATATCAAATGGTTATACATATCCAGGTATGAAAGGTATAATATTACCAATTTATTTTCACATATTGCTTTGAACTCATAATAACTGTATGCGTGTAATTTGCAATAAAAAGAATGAAGTTAAAAATACACTTTTATTACTTCAACATAACAACACATTTCTTATTTTCATACATAAAATGACTTGAATTAATTTTATTTAAATTAAAAGTATGTAAAATCTAATTAATAGATATTAATATTTTTAAATTTGTTACATTAATAAAATCACTTGATTGATTAACATGTAGTTTTTCTACTAGAATATTAATAATATTTTAGTGTATATATATATATGCATTATGCATATTAATTATTGACCACATTTTACCTTGTACGATAATAATTTTTATTTTTTTAAATTACTTATTCGAAAAGATAATAGTCCCCCAGTCAATAATTTCACATGAGGCCCAAGATGTTAAATGGTTTCAAAATATATTCAAAATTATTGTGACATTCCAAACATAAATTAACAATATAATAACTTTAACAACAAAGATCGATTTTTCGACATTTTTACAAAGAATATATTATGTATATGACATTATAATTAAGATTATGAAATGTGCCAAAATTTTAATTGGATTATCACCATCATTTTAAAAATATTCTGAAACCACATAATTATCGTACAAGGTAAAGTAAATCATGGTAATATATAAATGCAATTCTCAAATCGAAACTAGTTAAAATTGCCGAAAAATAATTACAAAGGATACTAAAATTGATTGCTAAGACTTAACTTTATAATAATATTGACTAACTTGTCCCCCATTTCTATCTATATTAACAATTTTTTTTTAATTTCCTGTTTTAGAAATATATAATTGCTTCCCTCAAATTTTGAAACTTTAATGCCATTCCTTAAAAGAAGATATGTGGTCGTGTTAGTTTTGATGGTATCATATTTGATACGTTTATAATGAAGATCTGGCAGATTCACTCTAATTATAACAATTGTCGGGAAATCCAGTAATATCCTATTTGCAATTTTATTTAATTCATTAGTAGTAATAAAGAAATAGTTGGGAATTATAACCAGGACAAATTTATCCTTAGCGAGAATTACTTGAGCTTCGAGAAGACTTACAGAATTTGCATGTAGGTTTTGGCCCGTGAATAATTGAAAGTTGTTTTTTAAAGTATTATAATTACTTAAAAAGAAAGAAAATGTACGGGTCAATGCTTTAACGTGTTCCCCATTCCTCTGTGGTATAAATAAAATTAATACAGTCATACAATATAATTCAATTTCGTATTCTGCTCTAAAATTCCCAATTTTCCCCGATATAAATACAATATTTGGTTGACTTCTTACGAAATTTTTAAATGTATCATTCTCGGCTCCATTATCTTTAGAAAAAAGAATAAGGGCAACTAATTTAGTTTTTGCATTTTTCAATTTTAATTGAAGATCCGTTTTATTAACGACTTTTCCATAATTATTGCTTGCATTCAACTGCTTAACTGATCCTTCCGTTCCTAATGGCACTGATATTAATTTAACCTGAAACAAAGCGTTCGACAGTAATCGTATTTGTTCCGATAACCAGACATTGGTTGCAAATAATAAACTAATGAACAAAATTGTCATTTTCCATTTCATTTGATACGGCATTAACTATAAATACTTTAAATTACCTAATCGGAAATTCGACAAACAGTAAAATCTGATTAAATTAAATTCTATTTAATAAATGGAAAACATTAGAAAAAGAAAGCATGAGTTATTTAGACGACAGCCGTATTGGAATCAATATAAACAAATATTCAACGAATCTGAGTACAATAGAACGGAATTACTTCCCATCATAGGCATTCTTAGTTTCTCGGGTGAATTACTTTTAGTGAATGTATACTTTAAAAAGTGTGTACTTCGCACGTCAGGTGAGATACTCTTGACGGATGTATTGCATTTTAAAGAAACGATAAATCATTTCTTCAATAAAACGATTCTGAACGAAGGAAGTTTATAATATAAATATGTATAAAATAGTAGGTTAGATATGTTTAACAAATAACTACTGTTATTTAATAGTGTTGGGTGAGTAGTGTATTTTATATAATATTTTTCGAGTCGAGTCGATTTGTAACGTTGAGTAGATACTCGAATATTGTGTGTTCTTGTGTTTGCGTTAGCGAATTCGGTGTAACATATAAATGACAGTCCGTGCAATCTGTGATAACTGATAAGGCGTCGCGTGTCGTGGCCTTGAGAAAAGTATTTGAGCGGCAGTCCAAAAGCCACACCATAATTACCGACTTGTATCGTATTAAATTTAGCATAGAAAAATACGTAGGATAAGCGAATAACTATACCCACGGTCTTAGATTATTAGGTCTGGCATGTCGGCTACGGGTCCCGCGTGCTCTTATTAATGGGGTCCTGCTCAGGTGACGCTATCTAGCGGAATAAAAATGTTTCTAATAATATTAAGAATCGAATCATAATATTATAGGAGAGGCTGAACTAAAAAACATTAAGAGCAAAGGATGGCTTAAACATCCAAAAATATATTTATATGACTTGATGAGTGCTGTAGAAGATGAATTTCAAAAACACTTAAAAATTTTAAACTTACTTGATGAAATAGTAGAGGGATTAATCACTAAATTTGAAACATTTACATTTCCTTGCTCAGAACACAAAGATTTTGTAGTAACATATTCTATTATACATTACATAAGTATGCGAATGAGACAATCAAACCAAGAACGAGAAAAGAAAATGCCAAGAAAAAAAAACTGTCCAAATTTTGTACTACATAATATTTATTTTATAATTACTATTTTCCTGTACATAATATGTAAAATGATCAAAAATATTAAAAAATCAATCTTTTGTCACTCCCTTATTTCATTAAACTTATATATTAAGCATTATCTTTGTTCCTAATTATACAAAGAGGACAGCCAGTCGATAGAGTAATGACAGAACCACAAGAACACAAAATTAATAAGTTTTATTACTGAAATGTTCCGAGTATAGGTATTAGGTATTATAGTAAATAGCAATTAAATAAGTACTTCAGTAACGGTAAACAATACAGAAACGGTATGACAATAATAAAAAATCACTCCTAGAGTGCACTACTAGCGCAGGCCCCCATCAATAAGAGCATAAATCAGAACTATAATAATATCTCAGAGTTGCATGAGCATGACTATACCTAACCTACCTTTTGGTGTCCGTTATCTAGAAATAAAATACTCGATTAATTCGTCCGTACTTTCTACGATTTTTTTTCAGTCTTACCCTTGTAAAATGTTTTATTCTTTGTTCGTAAGAAATTTTATTGCACTAAAATATTAACAATGAAATTCTCTATCTAAACACCAAATCAAAACAATCGGTTAGGCCAATTTTCTTATATGTACGTTAAAGTGCGTAATTTGAAGTAAAACTAACGAATTTAGTCGAAATTCTAACTTCAAACAGTTATAAAAAAAAAAGTTGACTTACGATTTTTGAGATTTTTTCAGGTCAGTTAGACAAATATGTCAGTGAGATCATATTAAATTTTCAAGTCTTAATATCAAAAATCAAAAATTTTATTACGTAATAAATAATAAAGAGTTAGAAATTTCTGAATTTTAGATTCTGAACGAAGTGAAGAAGCTTATGATTTTACAATGATGTTTATTTTTTCTTTTCTTATTCTTTTTTTTTTTTTCTCTCTGTCTGTGAACACTTTTTCGTATAGAAATACTTGTCCGAAAGTTTCGATCAGTATCTCTATAGAACCGGAATCACACCCAGATAGTACTTTAGAGAGGTCATTTTTCCAATTTCTCAATACTTTTTCCAAGCGCGGTGAAAAACTGTCGAAAAATTAACGAAAAACGGCAAAATATGCAGTTA